>QJPP01000722.1:430620-554717 GCA_003996215.1 Jaltomata sinuosa | reverse complement strand
CTAGCGTGGGCCATCGCCGTTAGATCGCTGTGATTTGTGCTTGGAGATCTGTTGGGACTACTTCAGACTGAGGGTGAGCTCTTGGCGATCGGAGCTTAGCTTTAGTTTATCTTTTGCTTCATGTACTCTATTACCATTCAGAGACATCTGTATATATTGTTTGGATCGTTTGCACTCCATGTATGTAGTTTTGGCTCTATACTATGATACCAGGTCTTGGGGTTTTGTTTAGTTTCCGCATATGTATATATTTATAGTCCTTTTATCTGTTCTCTTCGTCTTGTTCTCTTATTTGTTAGATAGTAGCCCATTACTAACTGTTCTGGGCTACGGGGATTGGTTAACCTACCGGGGGTTGTAGGTGCCATCATGACCGAGAAATTGGGTCGTGACAACTTGGTATCAGAGCTTTAGGTTCACCAGTGTCATTGGTATAGGATCCAATGTCTAGTAGAGTCCTGTGGATCGGGGTGGAGACGTCCGTACTCAATCTTTGGGAGGCTACAGTGACATTTTAGGAAATTTGACTCTTTCATTGCTTCTGTGTCATGCGTGGAACCCTTGAAGTTTCTAGAAATCTCATTTGTTCTACTTCATTCTTCCGTAGATGGTTCGTACGAGATCATCGGCGTCACGCAGAGATGAGCCTCCCACTCCAGCTAAGGGTCGAGGACGCCCTCGATCAGTGGCACCTGCTAGAGCTGCTAGGGTGGAGATAGAGCCCGAGCAGCATGTGGATCAGGGGGCAGCCCAGGTACCACCAGCTCCAGCACCAGCTCCAGTACCAGCCCCAGTGCCCACTTCTGTGCCAGCTCCAGCCGCAGCTTAGTCTCCAGATATTCGGGGATTACTATTACAGCTTTTGGGTATGATTGGAGAGCGGCCTTCTGAGGTAGCGCAGACATCCGCTCAGGGGGAAGCCCTGGGTGCACAGAGCTCAGGAGCGCAGCCTGCTACTATGGCTCCCTATGCGGTGGTCATTCTGGTTCCATCTGTTGCAAAACCTCTTGCTCCTCGCCCAGTTATGACAGAGTCAGAGAAGAAGGCGTTGGGTAGGTTTTTGAGGTTAGCACCTCCGAGATTTGCTGGTACTTCTGGACAGGATCCATATGACTTTATTACTACCTGTGAGGAGATGTTGCATCATTTGGGTTGGTTGGAGACTCACGTGGTTGGTTATACTACCTATCAGTTGGAGGGCCCAACGAAGTTGTGGTGGAGGGCCCAGGTTGCTTGTAGACCACCGTCGTCACCTCCTTTGACCTGGTCTGAATTTTATGAGGCCTTTATGGCCAAGTTCCTACTTAGAGTGATCGTGAGCATCGCAGGGAGCAGTTTACTCACCTTATGCAGGGGTTTACGACTATCTCAGAGTATGAGACCCATTTTCATCAGCTAGCCCCGTTCGGAGCTATGATCATTCCTACCGAGGCAGATAGGATTCGCAGATTTGTATGGGGTTTGAGGCCAGAGATCAGGCAGCCAGCTGAGATATTGATCGCCAGTGGTCGGTCATTTCATGCAATCATAGACTATGCCCGCACTGTGGAGGACTTACAGTGACATGATCAGGGGTCCAGAGTTATGAGGCCTCAATATCAGGGTGTCTATAGTGGTTCCAGATATGGCGGTAGAGGTCCTAGCCAGTGGAGCCGGAGTTATCAGCCACAGCAGCACCAGGGTCAGTCCAGCCGACCGGTTCAGGCTTCCCTTCAGACTTTCGGTAGTACCCAGTTCGAGCAGGGTCAGAGCAGCTATCAGGGCTATGGCGGCCAGTCTTCGAGGGGTACAGTTTTTGGGGCATCAGGCCATGGTGGTTATGCGGGATCTGCTGGTTCATGTCGATCGAGTAGGCCGCCAGGGGCTTGTTTTACTTGTGGTGTGATCGGTCATTTTGCTAGAGATTGCCCTCAGCAGGGTACAGTTTAGTTGGCCGAGCCTTTACGAGCAGTTCAGCCTTCGGCTAGAGGGGTTGGTCGTCAGGGGAGAGGTGGTGCTCCACGCGGCAGAGCAGGTGGTAGGGATGGCGGTCGGGCAGGTGGAGGTCGTCATCAGTTATACGCGGTCCCTAGGAGACCAGAGGTAGAGGCCTCAGATGCTGTGATTACAGGTACGATTTCTGTGTGCCATCAGTCTTCTATGGCTTTATTTGATCCTGGATCCACTTGTTCATATGTATATGCCTACTTTGTTCCTTGTTTGGGGTTTGCTAATGAGCCATTATATGTTCCTGTTTCTATTTCAACCCCAGTAGGAGATTCTGGTAAGTCCCCTCTACTCCTCTTCTCTTTTCTGTTGTTAAATTCTCTTTATTTCTGTTAAAATTCCACTGACTTCCTTTTAAACTAGTAGGTCTTCGAGGCTGTTTTGAGCCTCAAAATGAGTCTGGTTCGTGCTCAATTTTTATGCATGGGTTCCATGACCCATTATAGTTTTTAGTTTTGTTGCGCAAGGCCCCGAGGTCATTTTCTAACCTAATTTTTGGCCCCATTTTTTGTATAGTAATATAGGTGTTAATCTTCTCATCTTGACCCCTGGATTGTGTTTATGATAGCACGACAGCTTTCTGAGGTTGTTTGGAAGGGGAAGGCACACGAGTGTCAGTTTGTATTTGCAGTTAGGCCTCGAAGTAGGTTACAGTTTAATTTTCTAGACTGAGCTTAGTTAGATTTTATATTATATATATTACTTGAATGTTAGGTTGGACTTTAGGTAGAATTAGGCTTAAATCCTATGACTTGTATTAAACCGGCCATTTCGGAACATAGATTAGAATTATTATTGTTATCCTTAGTCTAAGAGCTCATAGTATTGTTGTGGCTAGCATAGAATCCTTAGTATGATTTTGGGAGGTTTTAGAGGTAGAGTAGGTGCCTTTAGTTGTTTTGGTAGTTATTTTACATTATTTTTTCCTTATTGTTGGTTTTATGTGTAACTGCGGGCCCGATGCCATAGTTTGGACTTGGATAGAGTTTTCAGGTCAGTTCTCTTAGTTGGAGGGTATTTTGCCCTGTTTTGCCTTGTTGTGTGCTTTTCTCTCTGAACGTGGAAATTTACATGCTCAAACTACATTATCATGCCTATCGGTAGGTAAAGAAAGATTTTTGAGGTTTTTGATTCCAAACTTGAGATTTACTATGGTTACCATGATTTTTAGATTTGAAGGAATTATCTTGGGTTTTACTACTGCCTTTGGAAAGGAAAGGAAAAATACTACTTTCATGTCGGTCCCAGGGACGTTCCCGGACATTTTCTTCATTTACTTTCCTGTTCATGAGTCTAATGATCGATTTTGGGTGCCCCAATGGGTCATTCCAGGTTTTTACTTTCTATGCATATGTTGATGAGACTGATGTTAAATTCTGGGCGCCGATGCATTATTCTGGGTTTTACTTTTATACATTATGCATCACATCATGACTTATTGCATTGCATTGGCTTGAGTATACTTGGATTGTCGGTTAACTAGATTGATTTTGTTGTGTGGTTCCTTCTTGATGGTTCAGTTAGTTCTGTCATTGATTTTATAAATAGATTTAGGTGGATTCCTGTATTTAGCTTGCTTTCCTATAATTTATGCTATATATTATCCTTTTGCGATCGGTCGGCCTATGATGCTTACTGGGTACCCGTTATTTTAGTACTCATATAACACTATGCATCTTTTTCTGATGCAACACCTAGTACGAGCCACACTCGTTGTTCCTCCTATCATTTGAGACCAGCTGTTGTTCAGATCATGGTGAGCTCCCGACATTTTGGAGACTTTTACTGCTTTCCTTCTATTTTTCTGTCTATATTTTGTATTTTTGATAGAGAGAGTCTATTTTGTAGCTACTCCATACCTTAGAGACTCTTGTACCAGTGACACAAGGTTCGGGTTGGTTCTTATGTATATTTTGTTTTCTTGGTCACTTTAGGGGCATCGATGTATCTTTAGTACTATTGGTATGTATCTATGCTATTTCCTATATTCCCTTTATATATCTCTTACGCTTTCCTTATTTAAACTACTTTATTTACGTTTCATGTTGTTTGGGTTGGCTTTCCTACTGGGGGGTTATGTAGGCGCCATTATGGCCTAATTTTGGGTCGTGACATCAAAATTATTAAGCATTTGGGGGGGAGGTAGCCTATTAATTGGCTTTTCCTCTAGGCTTATCGAGAGTTCACCAGGTATTTCATGTGTCCTTGTTAAAGAAATATCATGGTTATGGGAATTATTTTATTCATTGGGATTCAGTTCTGTTCGATAAAAAAATGTCATGTAAAGAGTAACCTATGACTATCTTAGATAGAGAGGTCCACAAGTTAAGATTTAAGGAGATTGTGTCTTTGAAGGTTCAGTGGAAAAATCATCATGTTGAGGAGGCCACTTGCGAGACCAAATAAGACATGCGTAGCAAGTTTCCCCAGATATTTTTTAAGTTGCGTAATTCTTCCCTTGTTCTCCCTTCTTGTACATTAGAGGATGAGTGTTTGTTTAATTGGTATCTGATGTAATGACCTTCCATTCATAATAGGGTGTCTAGATCCATAGTACCCTGTTAGAGTCCCCATAGTATGTTGAGCTAATAAAATCTTAAAGGTGGGGTGGTTTAAGACTAAAAATTGCTATTATATGTAATTATGGTGCATTTTGATTCATGGTCTTGTGTTTTGAGGTGTTGTATTCTGTTAGGGGGTGATCTAGTAATCTAGACCTCCATAGGGATTTCCGAGACTATGATTAAGTTCGTAGTGTGTGGTTTTACTGGTTTCCGCATTGGAGTGGTTTTATGATGTCTTAAGCTCAAATAATATATTGTGAAATAGGGTTGCTTAATAGATTTCTCGAGCTACTGGCTCAAGCACTACTGCAGCAGAAGGATTCCCATTGTAGTTAGCTTTCCGTAGCAGTTGGAGTGTTTCTATAGCAGAACCACTAAATTGCTAGGGCTCACCATAGCAAGCCCGATTTCACCATAGTGGATCCGCTGTAGCGAGAAATGGTTTGCTGCAGTGGGTGACGAGAGGCAGAATGCCTGTTTAACTCACTTATTCTGAGTTTCGCATCATAAACTTTAAAACTTCATTCTAATGCTTTAAAGAGGTGATTTATCCTAGACTAGGATAGATTTTCTTATCGAGATAAGTTATTCCATCAACCTATTTGCTTAGTAATCCATTATTATTGTAGAACCGCTAGGGATTATAATGGTGGAATTTTTGGGTTAGAACCCTAGGTTTATGAAAAATATGGGAAAGCCTATGGGTAGATGTAATAATCATATAGAATTCTTCTAGGGTGTATATAAACACTTCCCATCATGAAATTAGTATTTCTAAACATAAATTAAAGATATTGAGAACCTTGAGTTCCATAAAAATGGGACCTTTAGCATAAAAACTGCTTGAAAGGGGGAAATTGGGGTATAAACTCCATGAATTGTGGTAATGTGAACATTGTGGGAGTACTTGATGATTAATTGACCTTGAGTAATGTCATAGTCCTCAGATAAGGGTAGACCTAGTGGATTTGAATTTCCAAAGCTTGGAATTGAAGAATACATAATTAATTACTTTTGTAGTTGTTACTTTTAGACTTTGAACATTCTAAGGAGTTGACAAAGGGAAAGGCTCCTGTGATTAAGCTTGCTTGATTCAGATTCTTTGATTGAGGTAGGTTACGATTTCTATATGAAGTTACACTTAATATAGTCTCTTGTATGTATTATTGAGTTGATTAGCATGTCGGTTGGTCTTCAGACATAATTTGTGATTGAATATGTGTTTGGCTTTACAATAGTTACATAAATAAGTTTATAATTGTTTGAAGCCTATATTTAAATAACATATGATTATGAAGGGCACATGTTATATTTTGTGTACTTGGTAATATCCTGACAGATAGTTGAGTATGAGAATATATTGAGATATGTAGAGAGAACGAAGAATATACATACTATTCTGTTGTTGAGTGGCTTGAGTCTAATGTGAGCTTACAGATGAGCAAATATGTAGAGGATCGGGTACCACGTCGATATGGTACATGGACCCTAGGTTGTCCCCTGTAGGTCATGACTAGTTTTGCAAAAATAAGACCCTTTAACATGTGTGTACAGATGAGTGATCATTGCGTGTTTTGGTATTTTTAGAGTGAGACTGATGAGATACAAAACCTTATAGTGTGAAATCAGCATGGACAAGATCCATGTTTGTGATGTTACTACTTATAATTACTGTATTCTGAGATGACATTATATGTCTGTGGCGGTGACTCATATCCTTGACTATTTCACAATGATATGTCTGTGATGGTTTTATCTACCTGACTATGGTGACTACTTGATTATCAGAGTTATTGATTATGTGCTGATATACTTGCCTACATATTTTATTGATTCTGAGATATACTTGTTACTATTTGGAGTCAGCCTATGATACCTAACAGTCCATAGTGTTTATGGAATGGGACTCTTGCACTTATTTTTCTTAGTACATACTGTATTCCAGAGACTTCGACGCTCTCACATCTAGCATTGTTCGATGACCGATTCAAGGGTGAGGTACTCCCATTTATGGCTGCCATGGATCTTCTTAGTTACATATGTCTTCTTTTAAGACAATGTTATTTATTAGTGATTTGGATTACTCTTAGACACATGATTAGCTAGAGTCCTTTGTACAATGACATTCTAATTTTGGGGATGTGTTAGTTAACTTTCCGCACTTAATCTATTAAGTTTTGAGATTTTGACTATTATATCTCCAGTTGCTTTATTCTGCTAAAAAAGAATTTCTAAGGCATAGTTTGGTTGGTAACGCTTGGTTCGCCCACTAGGGGGTTAATGTGAGTGTCACTCATGGTCATTTGGATCATCACAAGAAAATATGCCTGAATCAAACCTTTATGTCGATCAGGTGAATGCCCTATATATCCAAGAAACTTGATAACAGTTATTTGGACAAACAAATTTATATCAGGCTTTCATTTGCAATATGCAATTGCTGTTATTTCGACTTCTTTGCATATAATCTACTGCTTATGAAAACTCTTCAAAATTTCTTATTGAAGTTATCAATTTGCACAACAACATGAAAGATTATGATTTTCATAAAAATACAAGGATAAATAGAATTATTTTTTTACCTTTAATATTCACTAAAGTGATAAATTCACATCTACTTTACTTGATTTATTCCATACAAGAATTATGAATAAGCTTTAAAACTTGTAAATGCTTCAGGCATTTTGAATCCTATAGAAATTTTCTTATAAATTTTATAAAGTAAGAACATCCATTAATATTTAAAAAATTTCTCTTCTAGTGTCTTTACTGAAAGTCAAATGAGATTTACGCTTATCAAGCTGCACTATTTCAATTGGTAATTATTTCTACTTCAGCATGCTTAACAGACATATAATTTGGATTCTCACAATATTTTACAATATTGCGCATTAAATTGTACTAAAGATATCATTGTTGAAATATCATTTTGTATCAATTAGCAATGCGACATAACTTACTGAGATCTCATCACTTTATTATTTTCAGGTACCTGAACCTCTCATGAGTTTTCATAAATTGTAAGGTCGTAGGCTCTTCAAAAGAACATTGTCTCCTTATAATGATCTTTTGTTCCTCTCCTTTTTCATGAATTATTGCAATTGGAATTGATTAGTCTACCATACTTCATGCATGTCATAGACACTATTTTTTTGGGACGCTAAATAGGAGCATTTACAATTGAAATATGAGATTAATTTTTGATCAAAACATACTTACAATATTTGACTTAAATTATCTTTTGAATGAAGATCGTACTGATGACCGTTGACAATATATTTCTTAGTTATTTATTCTATCCTCCTTATGTTAGAAAAACTAACATATATTCCCAATGTACTTTGGATAATTTATTTTTATGTATCATGGTATATCCATTAATCATATATCACACATCAAAAGTAATTATGAAAAATATTTGGTTCCTCACCTTGAACCAATTAAAACGTAAAAATTAATCAAAATTTATTATTCTGATGCATACAAGTCTTTTTGTATGTGATATATAGTGTCTCAAACTAACACATAAAGCTTTGTTCTCATAACCAATGGTTCAACTATTTATCAGAGCCATACAATGCCAAATCATCTTGGATATAAATTAGCATTATCAAGATGAATTATTTTGATTACACAATCTGAAAAATTATGCTCTTAATCCAAGTTATATTGAGCAAATAACTTTGTGAATTTTAAAAATGCAGGTTGACAATAAACACACATGTGATCATCTTATAGATGAATCTATTTAAGATATCACATGACATGTGAACATGCCCATATTCACCTTTATACTTTCAAAATTTAGGGAATTCAGTTTCAACATTAACTGGTATAACCATCTTATCATGAGCCAAACAACATAAAAGAATTCTTGAAGAATCTTTCAATTCATCAATATATTCTGATATTCAATTAGCACATCATATTTAAATCAGCACGATCATGTCAATTGATAAAATTATTGGTAGTAGTAAACTTCAAATTTATCATGAGGTGTGCTATTTCTTTTAGTAAATTCTATATTTACTATGACATGAATTTCATATCAATAAACTTCATGTGATCTTATTAAGCTCATGTAACTTTTCCCATAAATATTTCTTATCCGTAGTAATTTAGAGATATTCAATCTTTTAATTATTTTTAATCTCGATATGATAACCATTTTTATTCCTAGTAAACTTCATGTCTACTACATTTTGTATTTTGATTGCAACAACTACATATATTACTATTTAGCTGCATGAATAGAGTTATTATATATAATCTCTTCGAGAGACTTTAATTAATTTACCATAACTAAGTTGTTGGGATCAAAATTGGTATGGCTTCATGCAAAAGCTAAAAATTATAAATCTTGATAGCGATAAATCAGATGACAAAAAAAACTATTCTAAAAAGAATATTATTTGATATAATTTGGTCAACTGACCTACATATTATGAAAACTAATATTAAAAAGCATAAAAAGCTATTGAGAGAAATCTTTCCCTAAACAAAACTCTTTAAAGACTACGTTGTGAATGCTATTGTATTATATTTGAGAAAAAAAAACCTTCTATTTATAGAAGTTCAAAACTTCTCCTTCAAGAAAAGGATAAATATGTGATACACTTAAATTACACCTATAAAATGAGATATAAAGGGGTCGCTGCTAAGTATAGAACCTAATTATGAGTTGGGATCGAACTCCACAGAGAATATGGAAGAATTATGTCAGTAGAAAATTTTCAACTTTTAGTCATTATTTCGAGGGGGAGTTTGCATGAAAAGTAAAATTAACTAATGCTTTTAGAATTCAGTAACCAATTTTAGTGAATGTGTTTATTTTTTTGTAATAAATTAGTGAGAAGAAACTAGGGTTGTGTTTCCCATGATTTCATAACTTAGAAAGTATATGCAACTAGTGATCTATCAAGGTGATATGCATACAAAACTAACGATACATTAATGGTTCAACTAAAGTTCGGTGGATTCACTCAAAAGAATTTCATTTGATCTCCAATCGGTCTCACAAGTGTGGAATTACTAAACTTTATTAATCGTTTTAGATTGATTTTCTTAGGTCGATCTCAAATTATTAGATGAGGATTGGTAGTCTTAAATTTCTATTGTTAATCTCTTTTTTTAACCTATTACCTCTTTGTTCTAACAAGTAATGACCCTCTAGGTTATTTTCTTGATTTTTGTGCTTTTTCTATATTTTGAGCTTTCCCACAGCGGCTACAGGTCATTTATGACTTGCTGGGATTGACAGTTTGATTCTCGGGTAGTTTGTTTGTGTTTTAAGCTCATTTCCCTATTTTGCAACTCTTAAGAATAGTAGAGTTGACTTTGATCAACATTCAGAGAAGACTACCTTGGACTAAAATTCTGTTAGTGTTGTTAGCTTCAAAATGTTGACTTTGGGCTAGTGAGACCTTTGGTTTGGGTCCCGAGGCTTCTAGACTCATTTTGGACTATGGGGTTCCTTTTTGGTTAAAGTTGGTTTTTGAGCGTGGGGCCCACTTTTCTTTGAAACAATCTCCATCGGGAGTTTCATCAATTCTGTTAAATCAAGAATTCCATTTTCTGTAGAGTAGCATGTCTTGTTTGTGTTCATGGGTTTTTGAATTAATCTCGAGGGTGCGGTTGGAGAGTTTTTGTTGTGTGTTGTTACAGTTGGTGTTGTTGGTATCTTGTGTGGCACACCTGCAGGCCTGGAGGCACACCTACACTGCCTCCCTTGCACTCTAGGTGCTGCACTTGTGGTATGCGGTGGTATCGGTAGGAGGCACCCCTGCACTCCCTTTTCAGCTCCTGCGGATATGTACCACACCTGTGGGGTTGGGGCCTTTGTTGACCTCTGCCAGTGCGATGGTCTAGATGAAGCGCCACCGCCGCACCTGCATCATTATGACTGCAGGTGCATCGATCACTAACTTTTTAAATGAACTTTTTATTCTTCATTTCATATCACCCCGACACTCCTCCTCCATTGTTAGAGCTCGACCAGCGGTAAAACACCTATTTCTCATTGATTTCACAAACTTGTGAGGTAATTCTCTTTCCCCACACTTTCTAGTACTTGCCTTTGTATTTATTCCGTGTTTTATTTTGCATTTTGGGTGGTCTTTAACCCATTGTTGTCCCAACTCCAAAGTATTTTTTTTTTACCATTTGAGGTTTGAATCCACTTCCGTCTTCGCCTAATCTTTGGGGCATGTGTTCCTTATCTTGTAGGGGAACTTGATTGCAGAATATAATTTCAACTATTATAACAAGGCAATGAGCCTCGTTTTTAGACCTGATTTCTAGCTCGAAAGTTCGTATAGAAATATGGGTGTCATTCTTCTCGTCTTGACACCTAGTTTATGTTTATGATAATGTGGCAGAAGTTGGAGGCTTCTCGAGAGAGATAGGCTCTGGTCTTGTGGATTGTGCTGCGTGTTTGGCTTCCAGGTAGGTTACGGTTTACCTACTGTTAGACTTAGCTCTTATAAGGTGTTTGTATGGTAATTTGCTAATTTGTGGGTCGGTTATTGTGGTTGAATACATCAACTTAGGTATTAAATTCTTGTAGCTTATTTTAGAGGCCTTAGGGTAAGATGTGGAATCCTTAGCTTAGGTTGTTACTCCTTCCTTAATATTTGACGTAGTTTCATGGTAGTTCTGGGTTTAGAATTCTCTTCCTTAGTTTAGCATAGGCTGGTGTTAGTATAGGATTAGGTGAGGACTTCGCGATAGAATAGTCATTTTCCTATTGCTTTTATATTTATATTTATCGCTTTTCCTTCAGTTTAGTTCTGGGTTAGTATGTTTTATATTGTGGGCCCAAGGCCATGGATGCGGATACCAGGTCAGTATGAATCCTCTCCTTCTCTTAAGTTATTGGTTTATGGCTTGTTTTAAGTGTAACATCGGTTAATGGTTCGGGTTAGTGTAGCCTCGACCCGTTTCTTGCCTTAGCTTAAGTTTTGAGTTAGTTGGCCGCTTTAGGTTTATTGTATCTTAGGTTTGGGAGTTAGTGTAGTATTTTCTCAATAGCATCTACCATACGCTAGTACCCCTTTCTTTAGTGCTTAGAATTTGGATGCCCTTTTGTGTGATATGATTTGGCGGGTTATGCTATTTGACTGTTCATTCATACTTTAACATGGCATATGGTTGACTTGATTTTCAAAATACTATTTTCGGTTAAAAAGAAGACTTATGTAGTATATTAAATGACTTTTGTCTTCCTTAAAAGGATTTTGGCCTAGCTTGAGAAAGACTGATTTGCTAAATTTTCATGTCTCAGGAACCTGTGTTCCTGATGGTTTTACTTACTATTTAAACATGCATGCTCGAGGATACACGTGTTCCGGGTGGTTTTAGTGGCATTCATGATTTCATTACCCCATTATTCGTCCGACGATGATGATTCTGGACTCGCATTACTCTAATACTCATGCTCTATTATTTCATCTGATAAAGATTCTGGGCTTGCATAGCATTGGCTACATGCTGCATCGCACAATCTCATATCACATGCCATGGCACATTTCTTCATATGTTATTCTCTTCCTATTAGGTTGATTGCTAGTTATTATTGTGTGTTTTTCGTATCCTCCGGACTTATGGGGGTCCAGTTTTATTCCTTTGGTTATTGGTTGTACCTTCCAGACTTATGGGGGTCCAGTTGGGTTCACTTATTGCCACTCGTATCTCTCGAGGTAAGTATCCTGTGTTTTCCCTATGATATTTAGTTAGACAGTTGCTTTATATCTCCTGTTAAGTTATTCTCAGGTAGTTATCATAAATTATCTAGCTTTGGTAGGTCAATCTATTTTCTAACCCTTCTTTTCTTACCTTTAGTATATTCGCATTTATTTATACTTATATCTTATTTGAGATCATTCGGCCTATGATGCCTACTGGGTACCGCATGGTTTTGGTACTCATACTACACATTTGCATCTTTTTCTGATGTAGGTCTTAGTATGGGTTATCGCCATTGATGTTATCCTCGAGCGGTGTCACTGATCGGAGATATACGGTTAGCTCTTAGCGACCGGAGTTGATCCATCTCCGTATACCTTTGGACTAGTCTTCTGTTGTACTTTTAGAGACTATTATATATTTATGTTATCTATCTAGTACATCTAGGTATAGAAGCTCTTGTACCGACTGATATCAGGTCTTGGGGGAAATCTTGTATATTTTGTTCTCTCCCCTCCGTATCTATTTCAAGCTTGTCTAGTTATCTTTGGTTTTTATTACTATGCTTCCATTTTTTGTTTTCTTTATCGTGTTAGACCTTTACTTGCAGTTCTGGGCAAGGGTTTGGCTTACTTACTGGTGGGTTATAGTAGGTGCCATCACGACTATAGAAGTCGGGTCGTCACAGTTCTAATGTTTGCAACTATTAAAAATAATTATAGCAAAGAGAATAAAAATATATTCAAATTCACCATTCGAGAATCACTAATTATTTAACCTATATTTGTTAATTCATCAAGATTTACACAACCCTAGTTATGGTGTATAGCTATTCATGCTTGAAAGAATCATAGCAAAATTCACAAGAAATAACTTACGTGTATTAACCACAAAAATTCCTAGAGTAATAGCCAAAACAATCACAAGAATCAAGAACAATGAAAGAGATTAATATTAATTCTCCAAAATATCATAACAAAGTCAACAATATCGAGTATCAGTGGGATATGTTGAGTATCGGGTAAAAGAAACCCTGATGAAAGTATTTACAGACATAAAAAGAAAATCCTAAATAAACTCAAAAGGTTGACTGTGATGCATATCATGATTCATCTCACGGTCCGTAGAAAGCTCCATGGTCCATTAGTGTGAAATGTTAACTTCTCCTCAGCTTCTTCTAACAAGGATCTACCTTGATCTCATGGCTTTAGACAATGACTCGTGGCGCCTCCCACGGTCTGTCAGATGCAATTGTTGGCTGAGATTTGATTTTCATTGCTCTCTGGAGCAAACTTATGACTTGACTCAACGGCTTGTGGTATACCTCAGGGTTTGCCGAAGGCATCCGTTGGCTTAAGTCTAACTTGCAATCTTTACTTTAATGATCTCACAGGTGCCCTCGTGACTCGTGAGGCACTTCATGGCTCGTTACTTTGCTTTTCTTACTGGAATTGTTACTTTTGCATCAAAGATCAGTTTTCCTCCACATGTAGCAAACAAACATCATATCTAACAAAAACACACTTAAGAACTCCCAAAATACTCAGTTTTATGCATCAAAAATGCCATGAAATCCCGTCACATCAATACTCTCAACTATGATGCTTAGGAATCAACAGACTAGGGATACACTGATGATTATCATGAACACTTAGCAACACATTCTTTTAACACCATTTACCTTTCCTTTTTCATTACAAACATACGTGAATATTTCAGAGCATCTCAAGTTAACACAGAAGGATCAAATAATGCCTGTATACGTACCATAGACTTTCCCTTATTTTCTATTCTTCTGTCATTGGACGGTCAAATTAGGATCACTATAGGACTTTGTTTGACTTGTAATGTAGGCCTGGGGATGGGTATGGTAGATTTGGATAAGTGACTCAGCCCTCCTTGGACGCTATATTTTTTCATCCTCTTTTACTTCTCAACCCTTTTATTCCCCTTCCCCTTTACATTTTAGTCAGCTTGAGTATGGTTTTATTTCTAACTTTTTAACTCTTTTTATTTTTGTACCATAGATTTTTTGAGCATTTGTTTCTCTTTTTTTTCTTTTCGAGCTTACCACACCCATTTTTCGTGATCATTTTCTTTTCCTTTTCCTACCCAACTTTCCTTTTTGTATTTCCCAACATCAACCACCCTCAACTTAGGCGCTTTTCCTAAGTTGAAGCCTAGTATCTACCAAGGGATCAGGGCCAAAAGAGGGATCTACTTAAATACAAATGGGATGGCTATCAAGATAATCAAAGAGATAGTTAATGACTCAAAGTAGGTATCTAGGGGCATGTATATCATTTGGTTGGTCATTCGGGTCTAAGTGACTATATAAATAATGCCTATGATACTTTCCAAACCTTTCCATCCTACGACAATATCAAGACTAACCGAATATGTTCTAGATTGTACACACAGAGTAAGAACTGAACTAGAGTACCTCACACACATGGCACAATGTTTCATTGTTAATTACCATTTACTCAGTTGGGATGCTAGTTTAGCAACATTTATTAAAGTCAATATGCGCAATATCAAAAATTGAACCTAGCAGGTCAACATATCAATTGTTAAGCACATACATAATTATTTTTAGAAGGGTTTCAATTTATGCACAAAATCCATTTATTGTGTACCTGTATATAACATGTTGACATTCTCCTAGCTACTTCTACATAACACACCACAACATCCTAAACATACTGGTTCAATAAAAATTAATGTCCTCGGGGAAAGAACATAGTAAGAAAAACCCAAGAACGTGGATACTCAAGAACCCTTAGGTTGTCTCCCATACAACTCCTAATTTAACATAACAACATAATACATGTATCTTTGTTACTCAAGACTTCACCAAGATACACTATGGACTGCCCCCACCCCACAAAAAAAAATTGTGCAGTGTCCTCAATACAATAGAAAATATAAAAGGATGGGAGGTGAGACATACATGTGAAACTTACACGTCGGAGTCTAGTGTCAAAGATAAGGTTGGTGGTATGACTCCCGTAGCAATAGGATCAGTATCAATAATTGTTCCAGTTCTTGACACTCGCACAATAGGGTCTAAAGAAGGTGCTTCACTCTCTGGTGCTCTTTTCGATAACTCTCTTGGTGGTATGAATCTATAACACTCATCCCTCAAGTGTTGTATAGTCTCCGTAAACACGTTGTCATCCTGCTTCTTCCTCGTTTTCTCTCTCTTAGCAAGATCATCATCATCATCACCCATAAGATCCTCCAACTGGCAATGGGGTTTTCTAAGGACATCAAAACAAGTAGGGGAGGCTCATCATCCTCAGGAATCTCCACAGGGAGCTCACTGTTCACTGACACAAGTCATGCACACAACTCAACAACCTCTGCCCGTAATTGGGCTAACTCATCAGTCAACATCTTCACATCTGGAATTGATATGATGCTGAGGCTTTCATTTACTATCTCCTTCATGGAATTAATATGGCCATGAAATGTCTGAAATGGGGAAATGGCATTGGTGATGGCAATGTAAACAAAGGGCTATAACTGTTGGGTAAAGAACTTAAACTGACACTCAAGCCACTCTGACTTCTTCACTAACTTGGCAAATTTCACTGGAGTGAATGCAAATATGGATGTCAAAATGGGAGGATGGGCAACTATAACCGTAGCAACAACAGTGGTGGAGGGAGTAAGAACTGTAGTGGGAATTGAACCAGTACTGTTAGGAGTCAATATGTCACGACCCAATTTCTTAGGTCATGATGACACCTACAACCCCCAGTAGGCAAACCAATCCCCGTAGCCCAAAATGATTAGTAATGGGCTACTACCTAACTAATACGCACAATAAGCCAAAAATAAGCGGAATCAGAATATAAAGGTAGAACAAAGTGGAAGCAATAACCTGAATATATACATAATGAAATTACACCAACCCCAAGACATGGTATCGACAGTACAAAAGCTTCTAATAGAATACAAGTGCTAGAAGTAACAACATGATAAGTACAACTATCTCCGAATATACAAAGAGTAACAGTACAAAATATGAGGGTGGTCAAGCCCCAGTCGTCAGGCGCTCACTCTAGTCTCGAATATCCAAAAGATGCATGAGTCTCCAATTCGATCAATGGTGAAAGCTTAACTAATATCTGCACCAGAAAGATGTAGAAGTGTAGTATGAGCACCAATTGCTAAGCAACGGGTACCCAGTAGCATCATCAGCTGAATGAGCGCATATAAGATATAAAAGGAGTAATATAGCAGATAGTAAGAAAGCAATCACCAAAGCAATTGAGAAAGCACATGAAAACTAGCACGAAGAATAGTCAACCAAGAATTATAATCATACAATGCTAGCACAGAAGATATATATATACACAGAACATAGGTGAAGAAAATAAGAACACACCTGGATTCCTTGCACAACAAAATAAATAAAGAGAGAGAGTTGAGAAAATAGCGGTATATCGGTAACCTAAAGTAAAAGGAAAGAAGGGAAGCAATATAACATACTCGAGATGGAATCAACATACATAAGGAAATCATATTATAAATCCAACTTCAAGATAAGCATAAAAGGGAATCTACCTCACAAGTACAACCCTAGGATGGAATAACTAAGCCACAATAACCGAGAGCTACTACTCAAAATCATGATAGGGAATAGAATCAAAAAACCATAATCCACTCAGAATACCACACAATAGTGTCTAAAAATGTAGGACTCACTAGCCCCCTAATAATCCAAGCCTTAACAGGCTAACAATCGCTAATCCACCAAGAATCGAATTCCATAACAAGCTCTATAAAAGGACATGAGTAATATAATCTACCTATAGTTCTAATGGCCACCCATATAATCGAGGAATGCAATCAAATGAAAACAAACCAGTCGCCTATACAACCAGAGCATACACTGAGAACACAACAAACAAGGGTGTATTTGGATCACAATATGCAAGATGATGATATGATATGATGATTCTGTAACCAAGTGTGATCGCAGTGCCGTATGTTACCCCCTTTAGTGCCTCAAAGGCCCAATAGAGGCAGGATCCATGGAAGGACCTTTCCCGAGTACTTCTCCTATACTGTACACCCGTCCTCCAGGCACACTACATTGGCCCATAGCCTTTGGCCCAGGAACGACAAGGTCCATAGAGGTCTACTTATAGACCACATAGTAAACATAAAACTCCAAATATAGATCAATAATTGGGATCTAGTAGTATGTGCTTAGATTTGATCCGAATCTAAATCAGTGGTAGTAACCTCAAAAACCTTGCCAAGGGTGCCCGAGGTGTATTCGGGTCTAAATCATTAATCATGTCTCAATAACCCTCATAAAGGGTGCTCGAAGAATATCTGGGTCTAAAATAGTAGTAAATCAAGTCTGATGCTCGGCTTTACCAAGTCTAATATCGTCTTACATAAATCTCAAAATAGGTATAGAACCACGACTCAATCGGGTCTAGTATAAGTATGAAAATTGGGGATCAAATCATCGTAATATCGTCTTTACACCAAGAGGTTTCATAAAAGCTAGTTTAAAACTCTTTCAAAGTAATGATACCAAAAATAGTCCCTCGGGTCCATTCAAAGTTTAGAAAAATATTTGTAATTGGTCCAAAGCCAAATCAGTAGTAAATTATGCAAAAAAAACTTTGAATGAATGATATGCTTGTAAACAATAGGTTAGCCCAACGGCTCACAAACTTTCCTACCGGCCCAACACAGGCTCACAGTTGTACAAAAAATATAACCAACCTAGAATAATAGGTCGATTTCCGGAACTCATGAATATTCCCAAATAACCCTCCATCTATGTTCGAGAGTCAATAGAAGGCCACATAGGACCACAAGGGTAATATACAATACTACACGAATACTTTAATCAACGTATGAAATAAACAGACCGAAGAGACATACAAGGTCTGGGGTACCAACATATAACAACCACCAAAGGATACTAATTAATGCAGTTATAGCCTATATACGTAGAGTCTAGGTAGGGAAAGCCATAACCTACCTTTCATCCATGGACTAACTGCGGGGGCAGCGTTGTCCAAGATTGAACTACTCCGAGAAGCTCCAAATCGCGAAAATACTATCAAGAAAATAATATAGGCATTAACACAAGACTAACTATACCCATAATGCTATAAATATAACCGGGTTGAAATTTGGGTCACAAATGGGCTTGTGGGACCTATAACCCAAAATCAAAAATGAAAAATACTACAGTGTTCCCTATCTTCCCGGGAGAACATGCTCAAAATTTGAGCAGAAATGGACCATATAAAGGGCTCAAAACAACCCAAGAATCAAGAAATTTATAGAATGAAATTCGTGGAAGAAATCAGTAAAATAACAAAAGAACTTACCCGATTTAGAAGCAACAAATGCTGAAGATTCAAAAAATATTAACCCCCAAGCTATTGGGAATGATCAAGGTGAGATTTGGAGGTTTTGGGTTCATCATCCATGGAGAATTCAGAATTTAAAGAGAGGGTTTACCAGATTTAGGAGTCCACAAATGAGCAATGATCGACAAAAAAATGTCCTCCAAGTAGTTGGGATGAACAATGGTGATATGGAGGTTTTTGGGAGCTTTTTTAATGGAGGAAATCATTTTTGGGATTTTAGAAATGAAGGGGAAGAGAGGGCTTGCAAGCTATTTAAGCTGTCAGCGCCTAGGGGCCAGGGCGGCCAGGCACAAGAGCACTAGGACGGCCAGGGCACAGGCGCACCTGGGCAGTTAGGTGCAGGGGTCATAGGCGGCCGGGGCATTGAAGCGTAGGGGGAATAGGTGCACCAGGGTTATAAGGCGCACACCAACAATGAGCAACAAACCTAAGGCAAAATTTTACACGATGGACCCCCGAAAATGCATTTGGGGTCATGTGAACACAAATAAACTGAGCTATTTGACTAGAAACAACATTCGGAACCAATGGAATCGATGAAAATCCCATCGGAGGTTGATTTAATGAAAAGTAGGCCCCACGCCCAAAATAAACCTTTAGGCCAACTTTTCCAAAAATAGAACCCAAGGGCCAAAATCAAGTCTGGAAGCCTAGAGACTTGAACCAATGGTCCCTCTAGCCTAAACTCAACATTCCAAAGCTAAAATAAATGACAAAATTTCCATCCAAGGCCGTCTTCTCTGAATATTGACCAAAGTCAACCAAACAAGCCCAACTAGCCTGAAAACACAAAATAAGAGAGAATTCCAAGCTGAAAAGATCTCAGATCCCGCCCAAAGGTCCCACTAGACCAAAGTCTATGCTCCAGAGCTAACGGAACTATCGGAATTTGATTCCGAGCACGATAGCTAACAATGTTGACTGAAGTCAATAATTTCAAAAGTTAAAGCTCTAAAATGGGGAAACAGCCATAAAGACCAAGTAAATAGCCCAGGCATTGAACTACTGGTCCCAGCAAACCAGAAATGGCTTGGGGCTACTACAGGCAAGATCTAACAATATAATGAAGGCTAAAATGCATAAATGACTAGAAGGGTCATTACACAATATCGCACCATTGCGGTGGCTATTGCCTATCCCAGTAGCGAAAATGCCTGAAGTAACTGCCAGCTCTTCTCCTACTACTGTGGGTCAGCCTCATTCAAACTCTTTGGGGGGTATCATTATCCCAACTAAAAACTGTTTAGTCTCTAGAGGTATTACAAATTCATCATGAATGGTCGTGAGGTCAGTCAAACTGAATGGAGTTCCCCTATCTCAGACAAGTGGCTTCGTCTCATCCCTTATTTTATCAATATCTTGTATTTTGTTTATTGGGGTAGCAAGATCCACACCAGTGAAAAGCATGATATTATCCTTTGAGAACATCTGAGTGATCAGACACAGGAATGGATACAATATGGTAGTATTGGTTACATATTGCCATGTTTTCTCTGCAATAATTCGACCAAAGTTTAGATAGTACTTTGACATAAGACTCGTAACTAGGATTTCCCATTCCTCAATCAACTGATTATCACCACTTGTGTGTATAAGGCAAAGATAAACCACGGCCTACCAAAATTTATCGATGAAGCTCAAGAAAGCTTTAAATATTTTTGGCTTGTCTTGATACAGCCACTCGGGTTCTATTTTTATTAATACTTGTGTCAGCCACTTAGTCTGCTTTGCGCTATATGCATACTGATAATCATAATCTGTGGTGTTATCTAGCTCTAGTTATTTTGGCCCATAGAGAAGCTTATTGATAGTTCATGCTTAGATGTCCACATTGTGCCCGCAAATAGGGACACTACCAAGAGTAGATACATCTTGGGCCTTCTGGCCCTTTTTGCAGCTATTCTTATGAGTTGTGCATAATTGGCATAGAACTCATGAGCTAGCTTCGAGTGGTAGTCCCCAGTGGGCTATTAACCCAGTCCAAGTGGTAGTATAATAAGGCATCATCAATGGCTGGGTACTCCATAAGCTTAGAGTGGTTGATTCTTACTCCCTCTGCTATAGGTCATCTGTAGTGACCCTTGCCCATGGGGAAAATACCCTGGTGATATATCTCCTTGGCCCTTATGACCTGCCACTGGATCTGATGTTTATATGTTGGTTCCTTGCTTTATAAAACTATATTCCTTCTCGGTTCCTTAGTAGTATCGGGAGTCTTGATTTTCTTTGTGCTACTATAGGCCTCAAAACTCGCCCAATTCTTACTAGATTCAGGTACATCCAACTATCCCTCATTTGAATTGGCTGACCCAACTGAGGTATCTCCTTCCTCTTCAGATTGAAGAGGAGTCTGTTCCTTACCAAGTATTTGATTTGGTTTCTTCACAAATTGGGATGACTCTACCTCCTCAACCTCATCTTCAGAGTCAGTTAGTTGATCTCTGAGGAGAGAAGGTGTAGTATGCTTTACCCTACGAGAACCGCCACTTTATAGTGATGTCTTTGGGGCCATTAGTACATGTAGTGGAACCCTGTTAGTACATAATTGGTAGAAAAAGAAAACAAGAAAAGAAAATATATATATATATATATATATATATTATTTTCTTATACAGGTCACAGACTGTTAAGGGGTAAATTTTTGAATGCCTATGAGTTTCGGACATCTTGACCTTACTTTAGGCTTGTTATCTGTATTGTAGAGTTGCTTGTGCTAGTGTAGGGCCGATAGGAATGTTTGTGAGCTATTTTGGGCTGATATAATATTTGCGAGCATATCATTCATGAAAAAGGATTTGTTTGCATGTTTCAGGACTACTATCATCGATTTTCTAAACTTTGCATGGCCTCGAGGGCCCATTTTCTGGATAAATGATGATAAAATGAGATTTGTTATTGACGGGTGGATATTCTCAAGAAAAAAGTGGTACTATGTTGATTTTCTCAATATTTTTCTTACTAATACTAGACTCGGTTATGATGGAGTGCTAGACATGTTTTATGATGGTTTTAGACCCGGATAGACCCCGAGCATACCTTTGAGAGGGTTATTGAGACTTTGATTACTTACTTAGACCCAAATATACTTTGGGCACCCTTTGAGAGGGTATTTGAGATTACTACTACTGATTGAGACTCGATTCAATTCCAGGAACATTTTACCAGACTCCGATTATTGATCTATATCCGGTAACACTTCGGACAATGGTACTTTGAGATTCATGGTTTTTATATGTGGTCTATGAGTAGACCTTCATGGACTCTGTCATTCCTGGGTAGCTGGCTATGGGCCGACGCATGTGCCAGGAGGAGGGGTGTATGGCGATGTAGAGCTATACGGGTAGTATCCTTCCATGGGTCCTGCCTCTATTAGGCCTTTGGGGTACCTGATGGGGAAAATAAATATTACTATCACACCAGGTTCATCTTATCATCATCATGAATATGATATTTTTATTCCACCCTTTTTTATTGTATGCTCAGTGTACACTCTAATTGTATAGGCGACTTGAGGGTTTGTTTTCACTTGATTGTGTTCCTCGGTTGTATGGGCGGCTGTTGGGTTTGTAGCTAGATTATATTACTCCTTTTGTGTTATAAGATCTTTTTATGACCTTTGGTACCGGTTGGATTAGTGGTTTTTAGCCTGTTGAGGCTCCGTCTTTTGGACTGAGATTATTGAGTGGCTAGAAGGTCCTATATTAGTGAGATACTTTTTGTGTAGCCTTCTGAGCGGTTGTGGGGTAGCAAAGTCTATTCTTATCCTTGTTTCTTATTAGCGGATCTCAGTAAATTGTGGTTTAGTTATTCCATCCAAGGGTTGTACTTGTTAGTTGATTCTGTCTATGCTTATCTGGTAGTTGAGTTTTTAGCATGACTTTGTTCATATTTCTTCTTGTTAGAATATAGTGGCTTGAATCCATTCTTTTCCTTTTTTACTTGAGGTTACCAGTAAAATGCCCTATTCCTTAAACTCTCTTTTATTACATAGTGTTGTTGCAAGGATCCCAGGTGCGTTCCTCTTTCCTTAAACTGTGTTTCTGTGTATTTATATCTTCTGTGTCTAGCATAGTTTGTATATGTTCTTGCTGTCTTCTCTACATGCTAGTTCACATGTTCTTCCTCTTTGTTTCTATGATTGATTCCTTGTATTCTGCTAGATTTACTGTTTTTATATTTTATATGCACTCAGTCGACTGATGATGCCTACTTGGTACCTGTTTTTTAGCAATTGGTGCTCATACTATACTTCTGCATCTTTTTGGTGCAGATATTAGTGTGAGCTTTTGCCGTTGATCGTGTGGAGACTCTTGCAGCTTGGATATTCGAGACTAGGTGAGCGCCTGATGATCGGGGCTTGACCGCATCTCATCTTTTGTATTGTTACTCATTATGTATTCAAAGACAGTTGTGTAGTCTATTATGTTACATCTAGAACTTGTATTCTATTTAGAACCTCTTGTACTATCGATACCAAGTCTTGGGGTTAGTGTAGTTTTCTTGTATATATATATGATCGGGTTATTTGCTTCTAGATTATGTTTATTCTTATTCTGCTTCCGCTTATTTTAGCTTATCAGGCGTATTAGTTAGGTAGTAGCCCATTACTAACCATTCAGGGCTACGAGAATTGATTTGCCTACTAGGGGATTGTAGGTGCCATCACGACTTGAGAAATTGGGTCATGACATTGATGGTCTGTAAGGCGAGTCGTGAGATGACTCACGGCTCATGAAGTTAACGGTGAGAATGTGGCACTGGGAACTTACCATTTTTATGCATCTCACAATTGGTTCATGGTACGTGGCATGAGCCATGGCTTGTGAACCCTATCATTAGATTGAGGTAGTGAGTACATGGTTCCTTTTAAAATTTCCCCATTGTTGGGGGTCATGATTCATGAATCACTCCACGAATCATTAACTCCTTCCATGAGATTTGGACAGAACTTAAATTCCCTTGGAATTCTCATGATGAGCAAGGCCATGACTTGCGGGCAAGTCCATGACTCGTGGATTGGTCCGTCAATGCCACATATTGTAAAAAACATGATCCTTTCATTAGGAACTTGAAGTTACGAACCCGTATAGAGGGTAAATCTTAGTGCTTAATGAAATGATCAAGTTTAATGCCATAAGCATCCCTACAACCATTACGATCATCAGACTTACTCTAATGGAATTCTTATGTAATCGTAGAAAATCCTAGGGTTACTCAGACTTCGCTCTCATTATATGATAATTATATCATTGGGAGTTAGCGGGCAAAACAACTGCTGAGATTCATTTCAAAAATTTGGCTATCATAATGCTATCTGGCTCAATGGTTGGGACAACCCAACCAACGTAAGCATTATTTTAGTGCAGATATCAGTCCCTACAACAATTTTCAACCAAAAGCTACTCCCGTGGTCTCAACAACCACCCACTTTTAAATTCAATTTCAATTCCCCAATTATTCAACCAAATTTACACCTAAGGTTATACTATTCACAACAAATGCAACATTCAAAAATACGAACCCATAGGTGACAAGGCCTGAAGAAAAACTCAAGAAATATTAGATTGATACCATACCTTTTTGAAAAAGTTCTTGAACCACAGAGAAATAGGCAACGATTTTGTGTGTGAACTTCTTCATTTTTACAATGATTGAGAAAACAATAGGAGTTCTTGCCTACTTTAATAAATAAGATGGGGTATGTGATTATGACATGTTTAGTGGGGAATAGGGGAAGTTTGATCGAGTGAGAGTTATGGAGGGAGTTGGAGAGTTGAATGAAGTTGTCCTAATTCAAATTGGGTCTTTTAATCATATTTCAAGTTGGGATTAATTGATGAGTCAAGTCGGGTAAACCAAAAAAAAAATTAAAATTAATTAACCCGGACCATGACTTGACTTTACGATCCATGGGCCATGTGACAGAAGTCACGATAGATCACTTACCTTGTCCTTTGAATTGAAATCCCATGGTTCTTCACATAAGCAATGACCTATCATCCAACTCATGAGATCGAGATAGTGGGATTTTCCATCATGGTGAGAACTGACAGTGTATACCATGGTTTGTGAATAGGTTCACGATTCGTGACATAAACCATATTTTCTTTGCAGTAGATTTTTTTACTCTCGTCCAAATTCAGGGATGCTTCCCAAGGGCCATGGTCTATTTCATGGCCCATCACATGACCCATGGAAGCCTCTTATTCTCCAATTCATGCCTTTTTTTGGTATCTATTCTTCACACTACAAAACATGTCAAAACATCCAAGCCACATATAAAACTAAATACAATAATAATCTTGGGTTGCCTCCCAAGCAGCACATGTTTTAATGTCATGGCATAATGCGGGTCACTTGACTACTCAGACTTCATCATGTTACCCCTTGGGTTTCCTCCTAAGTAGCGCCTGATTTAACATCGTGGTATGACACATGTACCTTGATTACTTAGATTTTGTTAAGGTACACAACATGGATTTCATTTACCTCATTAGAATTTCCCAAGTACCGCTTAACCCTCTGTCTATTAACCTTGAACCTTCTCCCATATGGAGTTTCTAGTTCAATGGCACCATATGTAAGCACTTGGAACACTTTAAATGGCCCATCCCATCTTGACTTAATTTTGTCAGGAAATAAGCAAAGTCTGGAGTTGAAAAACAAGACTAAGTTCCCAAGATTGATTTACCTTTTCAAAATATTCTCATCACGATACAACTTTATTTGCTCGTTATACAAAGCTGTGCTCTCATATGCACGATCTCTAAACTTATCTATCTCATTCAGTTACTTAAGCCTCAAGTTAGAGGCTTCACTTCAGTTAAAGTTCAGCTTCTTAAGTTCCCACAGTGCCTTATTCTCATGTCTACCTGGAATATGACAAGCCTTCCCAAACACCAACTGATAGGGAGACATCCCTATTGGAGTTTTGAAGGCTGTTCGATAAGCCCATAGAGCATTATCCAACATCCTAGACCAATCTGTCCTATTCACATTCACAGTCTTCACTAATATGGTTTTTGTCTCCCAATTGGAGACCTCAACTTGCCCGCTTGTCTGAGGATTGTAGGGAGTAGCAACCTTGTGTTTTAACCAATACATGGCCAAAAATTCACTAAATAAATTGTTGAAAAAATGAAAACCCCCATCGCTGATGATAGCCCGCGGAGTGCCAAACCTTGAGAATATGTTCTTTTTCAAGAATGGAGTGACATTCTTACCTTCATTATTAGGAAGATCAACAACTTCCACCCACATAAACACATAATCAACAACCACTAACATGTGCTTTTGGCCATATAAGCTAACAAATGGACCCATGAAGTCAATTTACCACACATCAAATAACTTTATCTCAAAAATTAGGGCCATCAAAAGCTCATTCTTTCTGGATATATTACCTTATCGATGGCACTAGTCGCATGACTTGAAAAAGTCATTGGCATCTTGATGGATGGTAGGCCAATAATACCCACAATGAAGAACCTTCCATGGAGTATGGGTGGTACCATGATGTCCTCAAAAAGGAGAGGAATGGCATGCCTCCAAAATATACAACATCTCAGCTTTAGCTACACATATCCTAATCACATTATCAACATATATCCAAAACAAGAAAGGCTCATCCCAGTAATACTTCCTCACATAGTGCAAAAATTTCCTTTTCTGGTGGAAATTCAGATCTTCAAGCATAGTATCACTAACAAAAAAGTTCACAAAATCAACAAACTAGGGAATAAGATCCTGAGAAGCTACCAGTACATGCTCATCGAGAAATGCCTCATTAATTTAAAGCTCACAAATAGGCCTCCCTTATTCCTCTAGCCTTTACAAATGACACGCAACCTGATTCTCAGTCCTTTTTGGGTCTCTCACCTCAAAATCAAACACTTACAATAATAAAACCCATCTAATCAGCCATGGATTTGCATCTTTCTTCGTCGTGAGACATCAAACTATTGCATGATTAATGTGAACAATAATCTTGGTACCTAATAAGTAAGCTCTACCCTTTTTGAATACATACACCACATCTAACAACTCTTGCTCACTCACAATATAGTTTTTTTGGGCTACAATCAATGCTTTTCTAGCATAATATATTAGATGGAACATCTTCTCCCTTCTCTACCATAGAACAGCACCTAGAGCTACCCTACTAGCATCACACATCACCTCAAATGGCTTAGACCAATCGGGTGCAATAATAATAGCAGCTTAAGTGAGCTTCTCTTTCAGGCATTCAAATGCCTTTAGACATGTATCATCAAACATGAACTTTGACTCCTTCTCAAGTATCTTGCACAAGGGATTAACAATCTTTGAGAAATCTTTGATAAATCACCGACAGAACCCATCATGCCGAAGAAAACTATAAACACCCTTCACCAAAATTAGAGGGAGAAATTTGGAAATGACTTCAGTCTTAGCTTTGTCTACCTCTATTCCCCTTTTGAAGATCTTATGGCCCAATACAATCCTTTCTTTTACCATGAAATTGCGCTTCTCCTAATTTAGCACAAGGTTGGTTTCCTTACACCATTTCAACAGTTATTCCAAGTGATCAAGGCAAGCTTCAAAAAATTCACCAATAAATGAGAAATCATCCATAAGAAATTTGAGTGTGTCTTCTACCATGTAAGAAAAAATGGACATCATCCACCTATGAAAAGTGATAGGTGTATTAAACAAATCAAAATGCATCCTCTTGAACATGAACATCCCATAAGGATAAATAAATATGGTATTTTCTTGATCTTCTAGAGCAATATAAATCTAATTATAACCAGAGTAACCATCAAGAAAACAATACCAGCCTCCACATGCTAGTCTATCAAGCATCTGATCTATGAATGGCAATAGGAGGTCGTCCTTCTTAGTCTAGAAGTTCAACTTCCTATTGTAACGTCTCGAGCCTATGACCTAGATGTAATACGGTGCTTAGAGCCACAAGTGACCCCAAGCTAACCTTTGATCCGGCATAAGCTAAGCATTCTGATTAACATAAGCATCTAGGTGCAAGATAAACTGAATTTAATTGATAAGTTCATAAATATAGACTGAAAACCACTGAATAAATAAAATGTGAGTCTAAAAAGTAAAGTGACTGAAAAAACTAAAGAATTAAACTCTATGTCTGAAAGTCTCTACTACTAATGAGTTGTTGGGACAAGCCACCTGCTAACTCCAAAATAATGAAAAATAAATGACTAATGAAAAAGCAGCATAAAACTACGTCCTCAAATAATGAGGACTCACCATTGGCTGTCACTGGGAGGGCACTGAGTCAAAGTGATCATGAGACTAAATCTGAGAACCCGAACCTACATTATGATATGATGCAGCATATAGTGTATGCGCTAGTACTTTGAATGTACAGAGCATACGGGATGAGAAAATAACTGAATAGACTAAAATATAAACATGCTATTTAAAATTGTAATATGAAATGTAGTACGTAGGCCAAAAATATAGTCATGCATAAGAATCTGAAATACACGAGTAATTTGAAAAGCATAATGAAAAGTTGTAAAAAGGAACTTAGGGCCTAGTGCACATTACTAAAGCTAATTATGTGGGAGAGCCTGTTAACCGACATAAACCACGTGAGCTAGACATAGAGTCTGATGTATACACCCCATCTAGAGGACCTAATATACCTTGCAAGGGTATAAAGGTATGACTGGTATGATTACTAAACTGAGGCCTATTGAGGGGCTAAATAATCCTACAGTTGCACGTAGTTCTGGGACTTTAGGTTATGCTGATGTGCCTGGATTCTACGGCACATTTTGACACCTTTAACTAAGAATACTCGCAAGTTTTCGAGAAACTTTTGTGTCTTTTGATGTTTTTATGTTGTATTTGCAGGGAATGTAGACAAGGATAAAAAGTAAGTAAAACTACTCAAGCAGAGTAACAAGGGTTGGGCTTGACGGAGGACCTGACGGCTCGTCACACAGGTGACTGACCGTCAGGAGAGCCACCAAATTCGGCATCAGCTAAAGGAGCCACTGGATAGCGGCGATGGTTGGCACGACGGCCCGTCACACCCGTGATGGACCGTCAGCCAAGCCATCAAGTGGGAGCTCAAGGAGAGCCTGCACTGGATAGCAGCGACGGTTGGCGTGACGGACCGTCACATGGGTGATTAACCGTCAGCCAAACCATCAAGTCAGAGCTAAAAGATGGCATGCACTTGATAGTGGCGACGGCAGGGAGTGACGGCCAGTCGCAGTGGCGACGGTTTGTCAGGCGACTCATCAAACGCGACGCTGGATTCCGAAAATCCTATTTTTGGACTTTATTTCTTGGACTACTATAAATACCCTGTGTTAGGTTTATTTTATTATTCATTACCCAATAGTTCTAGGATATTTTTGAGCGACTTTTGAGAGGAAGAAATACGACAAACACATTTGTCTTCTTCTTCATCATATTCTTCCATTGTTCTTGGGATCTTGGTTTCTTGTTCTTGGATAATTGAAGCTTGTATTCATATATCGTAATAATCTCTTCTTTCTATTTTGAATATGATTTTCTTCTCTTCTCCTAATAGCATGAGTAACTAACTTCCCACAACTAGGGTTGTGGGAGCCATGGCGAAAGTATAAATATAGATTCTGAGTAGCGTAGGGTTCAGTCTTTATGTTGTCACGTTGTTAATCATTCATTATTAACGTTTTCTAGTGGTTGCAAACATTAGGACATGCCTAGGTTTAATTTGCTTGAGTAAAGAGATTAAAACCGGGAAATTTGATTAACTATGAGGATTCGAGACTACCAACTCTCGTCTTATGATTAATGCTGTAACTAGATTAATCTACTTGATGTTTTAGGATTGAAATAAGCAAGCTCACCTTTTCAAGTTCGAGAGAATTGAAAAGGAAATTCGTCTATTTGGTTGAGAAACGTTTAGATGATACTATTATTTCAATCACATCGTGACATGCATGTAGAAAGAACCCGGTTAAGCTTTGAGTCGACATTGTTACGACGCCATGGTGAACACTTCCCTAGTTCACTCTCATATTGATTATTCATCATACATTATTATTTGTTTTGATCAAATATTGTTCACACAAACCCCCCTATTTACCGGAAACTATTGATTACTAGTCATCTAATTCACTAACGACTTAATTTGCACCTTATTCCCTGTGGGATCGACCCCAACCTCTATTGGGTTCTATATTTGACGACGACCACTTACGCTTCGTAATTAGAGTTGTAATTTGGGCGTATCAAATTTTGGCGCCATTGCTGGGGAATACGGTTGTTTATTAAGTCTGGTGTGTTTATTTGACTCTTAGTCATATTTCCTAATTTTACTTTTATTTGTTGTTTTTGTTTTTTACAGGGTACTGAGTTGTGCATGCCAAGTACCCGACGCTCGGGTGAACCAATATTACCCTACGACCCCGAGCTCGCAAGAACACTAAGGCAAACCATGAATGCAAAACAAACGGAGGCAGCAAGGCTCGCTGCAGAACAGCAGGCTCAACAGGATCAGCATCACTTGAATGCCGAAGATATAGAGGATGATACTGCATTAGACGGAGTTGGTGCTACAGGCGCCATTGTTCTTCCTCCACTAGCGCCCGGGGCCAAGTTCAACATAACTAGCACAATGCTCCAGCTGTTGAACTTAAAGGGATTGTTCCGTGGTATGGCTGGTGATGATCCAAACTGACACCTGATGAACTTTGTGGGTATATGCAAGTTGTTCGAATTGCCTGGAGTAAGTCAGACCGCGATTAAACTCAGGTTGTTTCCATTGTCTCTATCTGATGAGGCAGCGCTATGGTTGACAGAGCTAACCCCCCACTCTATCGCAACCTGGGGAGAGTTGAAAGGAGCTTTCCTAGAAAGGTTCTTTCCTCCCTCTAGGATGATACAGTTGAGGGATGAAATTAGCAATTTCAGACAACAACCTCATGAGGCGTTACATGAGACGTGGTTACGGTTCAAGAAGAAGCTGACACAATGCCCTAACCATCAATTGACCGACAATTTCTTGATGCAGACATTTTACAGGGCACTAAATTCAGCTACCAAGCCGACACTGGATAATGCAGCAGGTGGAGCATTTATGGGTCTCACTTTTATCGATGCCACAGCTATTCTAGACCGACTCACTAAAACCAACAGGGCCTGGCATACACGGGACACAGAGATGGCTACTAGCACTCATGCAGTCGGTATGTCAGCAGAACAATGCATGAGAGAAGAAGAGCGGGACCATGATATGGCCCATCTGAAAATGCAAATGGACCTATTGGCAAAACATTTCCTGTCAGGAGACATGGAGAAAGTGAAAGTTGTGGGTTCCCAAAGTAGAGCAGCAGAGTTCAAGTCTGATGAGGAGGCAAATTATTTGGGGGGTTTCCAAGCCAATGGCCAGGGAAACCAAGGTCGAAACTATCAGAAAGACAACTACTATGAAAAAGCTGTCTACAGAGATCGTGATCAGGGGAACTGGATGAATAAAACTGATAGAGGTGGGTTGTACGTATCACCTGGTAACCGAGAAAGAAGTAGCAATGATACAGGGATGTCCAAGTTAGAGAATATGATGGCAAATATGTTGTTGAAGGTAGAATCTACTGACTCTGGAGTCAAGGAAATGAAATCTGAATTATCATCATTGAGTCAGTTGGTTAATTCTCATTCCACCTCAATCAAGCAGTTAGAGCAACAAATGAGTCAAGTCTCGGCGTCTCTAGATCAACGGAAAGCTGGAACATTGCCGAGTGACACCATTCAAAACCCGAGAAACGACGGAAATTGTATGGCAATCACCACCAGAAGTGGTAAGACATTATCGGAATCACATCCGGTAATTCAGACCCAGAAAGGTAGCGTTGCTGAGAAAGATGAGTTAGTAGATGCTAAAAATATGGTCGATGAGGGTGTGAAAGTGTTTGTTGAAAAACCCGGTGCTGAAGAAGATGCTACTCAAGTGCTCACGGATAAAAGCAAAGAAGTTGAAAAACTTCCAACTATGATTCCTCGGCCACCACCTCCTTTCCCACAACGGTTGAAGAAGAAAGTGGAAGATAGCAGGTTCCTGAACTTCATGACCATGCTAAAACAGATATCAGTAAACATCCCTCTGGTGGATGCGCTTGAACAAATGCCCGGTTATGCCAAGTTCATGAAGGACTTGATCACCAAGAAGAGGTCGGTAAGTTTTGAACCGGAAGGCAACCTCCACCATTGTAGCGCCATTTCATCAAGGTCGCTAGTCCAAAAGAAAGAAGACCCGGGTGCGTTCACTATTCCTTGCACCATAGGGGAGTTTAACTTTGCAAAGGCTCTTTGTGACTTGGGGGCTAGCATAAACTTGATGCCGTTAGCCATCTACCGGCAGTTGGGCTTAGGAGCTCCCAAACCAACGACTATGAGATTATTGATGGCTGACAGATCGGTGAAACGCCCGGTTGGTATTTTGTATGATGTACTTGTGAAGGTGGGGAAGTTCATATTTTCGGCAGACTTCGTGATTTTGGACTGGGAGATAGACTTTGAAGTCCCTATTATTTTGGGACGACCCTTCTTGGCAACCAAAAGAGTATTAGTAGATATGGAGAGCAACGATTTGACTTTCACGATGAGGTAGTGAAGTTTAATTTTTGCAAGTTAATGAGGCAACCGAGGGACATGAATGTCATCTCGGTTATTTATGTTGTTGCCGAATCTGATGTGATTGTTTCTGTTGAAGAGAGACTTGTTGTAGAGACATTAGCAACAGTCATGATGAACTTCGATGATGATGGCATCGGAGATTATGAGGAAATTGTAAATGTTGTGGTTGGAATGGGGTCATATGGTTACGCCCCAAAGAAATTGGATCTCGATTTAAAGAACAGACCGACACCTCCTGCAAAGCCTTCTATTGAGGAAGCGCCGGTATTAGAGTTGAAAGAGTTGCCAGGCCATCTGAAGTATGCATTTTTGGGTGACAAAGATACCTTACCTGTAATCATCGTGACAGACCTTGTGCAATCTCAAGTTGAAGCGTTACTATCCACACTGAGGAGACACAAGAGAGCAATCGGCTGGACCATTGCAGATATTATTGGCATCCCACCAGGTATTTGTACTCATAAGATACAGCTAGAAGAAAATTGCACTCCCACCACCGAGCACCAGCGGAGACTAAATCTGCCAATGCAAGAGGTGGTGAAGAAAGAGATCATCAAATGGCTCGATGCTGGAGCGGTTTACCCAATTTCTGATAGCAAATGGGTAAGCCCAGTGCAATGTGTTCCTAAGAAGGGAGGAATGACTGTGGTAGCAAATGAAAAAAATGAGCAGATTCTATTAAGACTTGTCACGGGGTGGCGAGTCTGTATGGATTAGCGGAAGCTAAACTCCTGTACTCTCCGTGATTATTTCCCCATGCCCTTTATGGATCAGATGCTGGATAGATTAGCTGGAAGATGTTGGTATTGCTTTTTAGATGGATATTAGGGGTACAACCAAATATCTATCGCCCCGGAAGATCAGAAGAAGACCACTTTCACCTGCCCCTATGGTACGTTTGCTTTTAGACGCATGCCCTTTGGTCTTTGCAATGCTCCTGCAACATTCCAAAGATGCATGATGTCTATCTTTTCTGATATGGTGGAGAACACATTGGAAGTCTTCATGGATGACTTTTCGATAGTGGGTGATGCATTTGATGATTGCTTGGCTAATCTGGGTCAGGCATTGCAAAGGTGTGAAGAGTCAAACCTCATACTGAATTGGGAAAAATGCCATTTCATGGTGAAAGAAGGCATTGTATTAGGGCACAAACTATCTATGAAAGGTCTCGAGGTGGATAGAGCCAAGATAGAAGTCATCGAGAAACTACCCCCACCCATTTCAGTAAAAGGTGTGAGGAGCTTTCTTGGTCATGCCGCTTTCTACCAAAGATTCATTAAAGATTTCTCTAAGGTTGCTACCCCATTATGCAGGTTGCTGGAAAAGGAAACTAAGTTTGTGTTTGATGCTGAGTGTTTGAGGGCGTTTGAGTGCCTGAAAGAAAAGTTAGTGGATGCTCCTATTATAATTGCCCCGGACTGGTCCAAACCGTTAGAAATAATGTGCGATGCGAGTGGTGTTGCACTTGGAGCTGTTCTGGGACAGAGGCGAGACAAACTTTTTCACCCCATTTATTATGCTAGTAAAGCATTGAATGGGGCACAAAAGAACTAGCTTTTGAGAAATTCAGAGCGTACTTACTTGGTACAAAAGTGGTGGTGCACACATATCATGCAGCCTTGAGGTATCTGATGACCAAAAAGGATACAAAACCTCGACTAATCCGATGGGTGCTATTATTGCAGGAATTTGACTTTGAAGTCAAGGATCGAAAAGGGTGTGAGAATCAGGTAGCGGATCATCTGTCCATGCTTGAGAGGGAAGAGAACGTAATAGATGAACCGGAGATTGATGATGCCTTCCCGGATGAGCAGGTGATGGCTTCTTACTTGATATGGTGCCTTGGTACGCTGACTTCACAAATTATGCGGTGAGTGACATGATCCCGGAAGATTTGAACTTCCATCAGAAAAAGAAGTTTCTCCATGATGCAAGTATGTTTTTCTGGGATGAGCCGTATTTATTCCGGTTGTGTGCTAACAACATAGTGAGGAGATGTGTACCGGAAGTGGAAATGACAAGCATCTTGCAGGCTTGCCATTTGTCCCCAGTTGGAGGACATCATGTGGGTAATCGAACTGCCCGAAAAATCTTACAGTGTGGGTACTATTGGCCGACAATCCAAAAAGATTCCTATGAATTTGCCAAGTGCTGTGATTGATGCCAACGAAGAGGAGCAATCTCTCGCCGACAAGAATTGCCCATGTCCATTATTTTGGAGGTTGAGTTGTTCGACGTATGGGGAATAGATTTCATGGGCCCTTTTGAAAGCTCTTATGTGAACCTTTACATCTTGGTAGCGGTGGATTATGTTTCAAGTGGGTAGAGGCGGTTTCTGTGGCCGATAACGAAGGTAGAAGTGTGGTGGCATTTTTAAAAAGAAACATCTTTGCTCGGTTTGGCACCCCTCGCACAAACATCAGTGATGGAGGTTTACATTTTTGTAATAAGGTGTTCCGGGCTGCTCTAGCAAAATATGGAGTAAAGCAACACAAGGTAGCCACACCTTATCACCCCCAAACTAGTGGGAAAGTCGAGGTGTCGAACCGGGAAATTAAAGAGATCTTGGCTAAGTCTGTGAATGTGAACCAGCGAGATTGGGCGAGAAATCTAGATGACGCACTCTGGGCGTACCGAACAACATTTAAGACGCCAATAGGTATGTCTCCTTACCAATTTGTTTTTGGTAAAGCTTGTCAGTTGCCCGTGGAACTTGAGCACAAGGCCCTTTGGGCGTTCAAAAAGTTAAATCTCAGTTGGAAAGAGGCATCGGAACTAAGGTTGGAACAATTGAATGAGATGGACGAGTTCCGATTGTGAGCATATGAGAGATCCGCTCTCTACAAGGAACGAATGAAGCTGTACCATCACAGGAAAATTGAGAGAAGGGAGTTCAAGGTTGGGAACTTGGTATTGTTGTTCAACTCCAGGTTCAAATTATTTCCTGGGAAACTCAAATCCAAATGGTCCGGACCATTCAAAGTACACCAAGTGTTCCCATCCGGTGTGGTCGAACTCGAAAATAAAGATGGTGAGTTGTTCAAAGCCAATGGGCAGAGGGTAAAGCAATATCTGGGCCGCTCGGAGGAGGTACATGTTCTGTCTTTGGTGTATCTTGATGAAGTCTGAGTAATCAAGACACCCGCGTCGTGCCGCGACGTTAAATCAGGCGATGTATGGAAGGCAACCCATAGATTGTTGTTGTATTATGGTCTTAGAAAGATTTGATTTATTAGAATTGGTTAATTGGTGCTTTGAGTGTGCAGGTACAAAAAGGTGGAAGTAACAGCATGATTCTGTCTACGAGTGACGGTTCCAGTTGAAAGACCATCACGCCTACGACGGTCCGTCACACGGACCGTCACATGTTGACAAATATTCAGACCCACTATTTGGTACTGACGGTATGAGTGACGGACCGTCACGGACTTGGTGGACCGTCACTTCAGGCCGTCACCCACGAGACTTATAAGGGCTCACTGTCTAATTGTGACGCACCAAGTGATGGACCGCCAAGTGGTTGACGGACTGTCACACCAGGCCACCGCATCAGGTAAGTTTTTTTTTAATTTTGGGCGACCCGACCCAAAACCAAACCGACCCGCCCAGTTCTATATTAAATCATCTTCACCTTCATCCCACTCATATTATACTCTCAAGCTCCAACCCTCCATTAAAACAATAATCCTCTTCTCCCCAAGCAAGTCCACAACCCGCTCCCAAGTCCCATATCCCCATTGTCCTTTCTCCACCGTCGTCCAAAATGCAAGAAACCAACAAATTCCCGCTAGTTGTCCATCAGTTCATATAAATCAAAAGGGAATAGCGATTTTTTCTCACTAACAAAATCAAGGTACGATTCTAAACTCTTCCTCGTTGAGATTATTTGAGTAGCGTGACGAATTATCGGAGGAAATTGTTGGGTTTGTATATTTGTGAAATTGTGATAATGTAAATGTTATTGGGTATGAGTGGTGTTGTTGTTTGAAATCGTAAATTTGACATGGGTGAAGTCTTGAGTAACCCATGAGATTAAACACATGATGGGTGGTGACTTTGTAAAACCAATGCCCATAAAAATTGGGAAAACCCCTAATAGAGCACAAGGTGTTCGAGGAAATGCCTCAAAGAAAGTAAAATCATGCTGCCTTAAAGTGACGGTTTGAATGACGGGCCATCACACACGTGACTGCCCGTCAACCAAACCGTCAACAATAGACAGTTCACTGTCTCAAAGTGACGGTCGGTGCGACGGTCCGTCACCAATGCGACTGACCGTCACCCGGACCGTCACTCCAAGACAGTGGCGATAAGTGAGTGTTTTTACAGTTCTCATGTGTTTAAACTTGTGCACGTGTAGGTACATGGCCCCCAAACAACAACCACCTCGCGGTAAAGCCCAAAAGAGAAAAGAAAAGACCGCTGCCACTCGGACCCTAATTGATGAATCGAGTAGTGACGAGGAAGCAGTTGAAGCCCCAACTTACCAGACTAGGCTAGCTAAATGAAGAACCACCCAAGTCTCCCAGTCTGAAGAGGAGAGTGGGTCATCTAGCAGTGAGTCGGGGAGCGGTAGTGGATCTAAAGAAAGTGGTAGCCCCAGCCCCAATTCGGAGGATGTAGGTGGTCCTGAAACCACCAAAATTGCAGGGAGTGCACCCATGGATAGAGAATCGATCCGGTGGGCATTTAAGGATGCTCAGAAGCACTATCTTGATGGTCTTACCAAAACAATGTCGAGAAGCCACAAAAGACCGATAGTTGAAGAAGTGCAAATCATGACCACGGATCTGCCTGAATACCCAGTTCTTTAGACACAGTTTCAGAGGTATCAACTCGAGTGGATGAGCTCACCCCCGGGATTCTATTATCCAGAACTAGTCCGGGAATTCTATGCCAACTATTTGGCACTGTTGGAGAACAAATGTGAGCCAGGAAAAGGGGTTAAATCAGCACCAAGGCAGGACAGGGTGCCGGTTCGGGGTAAACAAGTGAACATCTCCCGAGAAATGATCAACAGAGTCCTCTTTGGCCCTGAATACATCCCTCCACCTGATATGCCAGAGTTTCATGACAAGATTTCCAACGCCTACTCGCAGAGACCATGGTTAGCCCGAACATTGACTGATGGCTCACCATCTTTGCTAACTCAGAGGGGACGGATATAGAAGCAATCACTAAGCTTCATAGCCAAGTTTTGGTGGGCGGTTGTGCGGTACAGGTTATTTCCAACAGGAGGAGACAATAATTGGGATGAGGGAAGAGCCATACTTGTGGCAAGCTTGATAGCCGGGTACGTCATCAACTTCGAAATGATAATTGCAGACGAGATGCGGACCATGGCCAAAAAAACTACTTCTTCTTTGCCGTTCCCGTGTCTAGTCACTGAGTTATGCAGGCGTGCAGAGGTACCGATATGGGATGGTATTGATAAGAAAGTGACAACGTCATCAAAGCAAAATATTGACAAATCAAAGGATGACACTAAGTTTGAAATGAGGATTCATAAGCCTCAGATCTTCGAACAGCCAACCACAACCACCTCCGAGGCAACCGACACCCCATCAGGCACAGAAATGCCACTTGCGATGTTTGATCCGAAAACTTCACAGACAACGAGAGCTACTGCTGAAAGCTCTGGCACTGTGGCAAGGCCTCCTCTACCACCAGAATATCACATGAACCCTCAAAATTTTTCTAAAATGGTGCAAAAGCAGAAACAGTTGGATAAAGAAATTGCCGCTTGGACGGACTCGTTCAAACCCACCATTGATGAAGCAATACGGGAGGCTCTGAAGCCATTTGAGGGGCTGTGCGCAAGGGTCGATGCGATGGAAACCCAGATGGATGCAAGGCTAAACGAAATGAGCGTCCCGGACCTGGCAAGATTTGAGGTGGAACTAAAGAAGGTGAAAAATAATATCACAGTCCTCAAGAAAGAAAAAGCACTTTATGAGGAGACTTCGGAGTTCGTGGACTTGGAAGAAGAAACCACGATAGTGGATTTGATGGGTCGGCCACTGAAAATTAATGAACCCCAAGAAGGTGAAAGTGGGGTAAAGAAGTCAAAGAAGAGGAAGCACAAAAAGATATCAGCTGAGGAGGACGAGTTAGAGGTTGCGAAGCAGTGGTCGGTAGTAGATGAGCAGCTGCGACAGGAAAGAGTGCGTTCCTAAGCAGGTGGGGCATCATCCAGTGCAGTACTAGAGTCTGAAAGGACCCCAGATGTTGATGAGCCGCGTACAGAAACCTAGGTTTCCCAGGTACCCTTATGCCTTTATTCTGATTATCTGTTTCTTTGAGCATTGAGGACAATGCTAAACTCTTTTGTTAGGGGTAGGAGTACCACCACCGGAGGTTTTTTTTGCCGTGTTTCTTTTCCTCCGGTGTGCTATCTAGTAGAACCGACATGTTTAGGTTGTCGTTTAAATTTTGGTTGTGTTGTGATGTCTATAGAAAGCATGGATTTTTGAAAGATGAACTAAAAGGAGGCCCCTCTGAAAAAGTTAATTTTGTACTTATGTTTGAAATGATTGACTGTTCTGGATCCTTGAATGTCATTGTGTGGTTATGATTGAAATAATTATGCTTAAGCCGAGCTGTTGTTTTGATAGTTGGTAGTGGTATGGGTTCTTGGTGCCAAGTGTGTGTGAGCTTATTGTTATAAATTCTTACTCTGTGCATGCATCTAGAACTTGCCCGGTCTATTTTGTTAAGTTTGAAGTTGGTTGCTTAGGAAAGGATCACAGGCCCTTTTTGTGTGCAGTCCACTTAGCCTATAAGACCATCCAAATGCAAATAATCCCTTTGATCCCTATTTGAGCCATAATTTGCCCTATTCTTTCAATAACCTGTCACCGTTCCTTTTTAACTTTGAATCCCTATTTTGGCCCAGGTCCTTCCTTGGACATCATGCACCTCAACTCAGGCAATCAGCCTAAGTTGAGGGTGGCTACTATGAGGTAAATGATAAGAAAAATAGGATGGATAAGATTGGTTGTGACTAGAAGGAAAATTTCGAGTGTGTTCTTAAAAAAAAAAGGTGAAAAAGAATTGTCAAAATAAAGAGGCCGCACCTATAGAGAAATAATGGAATAAAAAGGTGAATAAGGATGGACCAAGTAAAGATAAGTGGAAATAGTAGGTCGGTGATTCCAAGGAAGGTCTAGTCACTATTCCCCAAACGTATCCTACCTGCACCCGAAGCCTCATTACAAGCCAAAACAAGTCATGTAGTGATCCTGAGCGGCTTTCTGAAAAAACTTAAATAGAATAGCAAGGGCAAGCTTATGGCATCGCATGTGCATTGTTTGAAATCGTTTGTGAGTGTGAGCGCCTTACCTAGTCCCAAATCTTGTGTGTGGGACTTCTTTGTGGTGAGGGCACCAAGATCTCTACATTATTTATTGACTGTTGGGATAGCTGTGCGTGTGTATGTAGAATATTCTATCATATCATAATAACATGTTTGGATCCTTGCAAGTTAGCGTTTCATACATTTGTGTACTACCAGAGGGTGGCTTGATTTAAATTTAATAGACTGTTGAGTGGCCATGATTTGCTAAGGATTTGTGTTTGTATTCTTAGTTGAGTCGTCAGTTGTTTTTGTGTCATGTTGCTTGAGGAAAAGAGAACGTTTTAAGTTGAGGGTGTTGATGTGCCTGGATTCTACGGCACATTTTGACACCTTTAACTAAGAATACTCGCAAGTTTTCGAGCAACTTTTGTGTCTTTTGATGTTTTTATGTTGTATTTGCAGGGAACGTAGACAAGGATAAAAAGGAAGTAAAAATACTCAAGCCAAGTTAACAAGGGTTGGGCTTGACGGAGGACCTGACGGCTCGTCACATAGGTGACTGACCGTCAGGAGAGCCACCAAACCGGGCATCAGCTAAAGGAGCCACTGGATAGCGGCGATGGTTGGCACGACGGCCCGTCACACCCGTGATGGACCGTCAGCCAAGCAGTCAAGTGGGAGCTTAAGGAGAGCCTGCACTGGATAGCAGCGACGGTTGGCGTGACGCACCGTCACATGGGTGACTGACCGTCAGCCAAACCGTCAAGTCAGAGCTAAAAGATGGCATTCACTAGATAGTGGCGACGGCAGGGAGTGACAGCCAGTCGCAGTGGTGACGGTCTGTCAGGTGACTCGTCAAACGCGACGCGGGATTCCGAAAATCCTATTTTTCGACTTTATTTCCTAGACCACTATAAATACCCTGTGTTAGGTTTATTTTATTATTCATTACCCAATAGTTCTAGGATATTTTTGAGCGACTTTTGAGAGGAAGAAATACGACAAACATGTTTGTCTTTTTCTTCATCATATTCTTCCATTGTTCTTGGAATCTTGGTTTCTTGTTCTTGGATAATTGAAGCTTGTGTTCATATATCGTAAGAATCTCTTCTTTCTATTTTGAATATGATTTTCTTCTCTTCTCCTAATAGCATGAGTAACTAACTTCCCACAACTAGGGTTGTGGGAGCCATGGCGAAAGTAGCAATATAGATTCCGGGTAGCGTAGGGTTCAATCTTTATGTTGTCAAGTTGTTAATCATTCATTATTAACGTTTTCTAGTGGTTGCAAACATTAGGACATGCCTAGGTTTAATTTGCTTGAGTAAAGAGATTAAAACCGGGAAATTTGATTAACTACGAGGATTCGAGACTACCAACTTTCGTCTTATGATTAATGCCGTAACTAGATTAATCTACTTGATGTTTTAGGATTGAAATAAGCAAGCTCACCTTTTCAAGTTCGAGAGAATTGAAAAGGAAATTCGTCTATTTGGTTGAGAAACATTTAGATGATACCATTAATTCAATCACATCGTGACATGCATATAGAAAGAACCCGGTTAAGCTTTGAGTCGACATTGTTACGACGCCATGGTGAACACTTCCCTAGTTCACTCTCATATTGATTATTAATCGTACATTATTATTTGCTTTGATCAAATATTGTTCACACAAACCCCCCTATTTACCGGAAACTATTGATTACTAGTCATCTAATTCACTAACGACTTAATTTGCACCTTATTCCCTGTGGGATCGACCCCAACCTCTGTTGGGTTCTATATTTGACGACGACCGCTTACACTTCGTAATTAGAGTTGTAATTTGGGCGTATCATATGCTGAACCCAAGTCTAACTTGGTGCTAAGTACTACTCCCAAAACTGATATGCTAGCTCATTTAAACTGAGGTCCTGAGTTTCTGTGTCAGAACTATACTAATCTGAAATCATTATTTTCTGAAGACTACAATTGAAATCTATCTAAACTTTGTTTAAAATCTTAATACTAATATTTTTAGTTAGATTCTGAGATAAACCATTTCATGAGAAAATACCAGGAATTGGGGCTAAGTTCTTGATTCCTCAAACCTTTGTAAATATCTTACGATTCATTGAAAACATGATATAATTCATCTAGGCAGGATAAAATCACATACAAAGCATGAGAATTAAATTCTATAAAGATCTGCATATGAGGGTAAGCACCCTAGTTTCTAAAATTATTAAAATGGATGGAAAAGCATGAGATTTTGGGCATAAAGGTGAACAAAACCCTTACTGAAAACACACATACCTGGTGGAAGAAGATGCTTGAAGAAAATCTGAAGTTTGAAGCTTAGAGGAGAAAGCCCTAGGTCTAGTGATTGGAGAAGAGCGTTCTTTTCTTTTTTTCTAAAACATGAGCAACTAAATGAGGGAAATTGAACTAAATCCAATTAAACTTATTAAAATAAGCTTAAAACAACTTATAGTCAGAGTAAAAATAAGAGGGAATGTTCTAAAAGACCCATGAGAAATTAAATAAAAACCTGCTAGAAAAATTCAACCCAGGCTTCTATGGGCACCAACCATGACCCGTGGACTGAACCACCATTTGTGGTTACCATGATAAAAAGGCTGGTTGCGGGTTTCATTTCCACGGCCACCATCCATGGCCCGTGGACTGTTCCACGTTCCATGGAATCTGGCCATGGTTCTCAGGCAAATTGCCTAGCCTCTGTATGATTTTCATTGGTGGAGTCCATGGATCATGGACTATTCTACGATCTGTGGTTCAACCTCATGGATCTGACCCCATTTTTGCTCGTCTAAGTCTGATTTCCATGGGCCCAGTCCATGGCTTATTAACCTTTCCACGGCCTGTGGATCTGACTCGTGGAACTTGCTTTCACTTTGACAGCTTAACACTTGGAATTTTCTGGCTAATTCTTAGCTTAGAATTTTCTGGGGTGTTACAATATCTCCCCCTTGGGATCATTCATCCTCGAATTGAAGCCAAAACAAGTCAAGTTTGGGAGGGAAAGAGCTACAATCCCTACCAACTGCATTATAAAAGTTTATTTCTAGCAGATTTGAGTTCCAAGGACACAAAAAACATGTAGAAAATACAAGAAAACTGAGGGAACATGAAACTGACGGGAAATACATATGAGGGATTTCGAGAAAACTAGAGAGGAACTATTACCTCAAGCTGAAGTTGAATCGGAAGGGAAGAGGTCGGGGTACTTGGTCTTCATTGATGTTTGTGCCTCCCAAGTAGCTCCATCAGCTGACTGGTTCATCCAAAGGACTATCAATAAAGCAACTTCCTTGTTCCTTAACCTTCAAACCTAACGATGAAGAATCTCAACTTGAACCTCTTCATAAGAGAGACTATCTTTCACGCCCACACTTTCTAAGGGCACGACTAAGATGGATCACCAATGCACTTTTTTAGCAAGGATATATGAAAACTGGGTGCATCGATGCTAAGTTTGTGGGCAACTCTAACTCATAAGCTACTAATAATGCTCAAGTGTACTCTCCAAGTTGGAGGTATCAACGATCGATAAGCAAAAAAAAATATATTATAGAACGGGATCCGGGGTCAATCCCACAGTGAATTAGAGCATATCCTAAGCGATTGTAGAACAGCCTTCACAACGAGAGTAAATTTCTCAAATAACAAATATTATAAAAAAATGGGGGAATTGGGAATCTTTCACAATTCGAATTCCAAACAAAGCAATAAGTAAGAGTGCAAGGTGTAAACAATAGAGGAGTACGACTAGGGATGTGCTTTTGATGGGACTTTAATACGGGTCAAGGTACTTTCTCAATTGCGTAAATTCCTACTAAATTACACAGGTAGCATTGGTTTTAGGCATGCTTGTTAATCTCTCAATCAAACAATCATATATCCAATGGTTTTTATTCAAACACCATTTATTAGGCAATAACCAACCATCATATGCTTGGGGAGGTCAGACTATTTCTAGCTTAGACCCTTAAATGGGTGATTCCGTTGATTTGAGCTATTTCTATCCTCAATATGAGTGGAAGCCCAAATACCCAATAGCAATTTCAGGTACGAAATTGTGAACCACTTTCTCAAGCATGAACACAACCAAGTAAGATAAATTAATATTTGCAACCACCAATTTTAGAGTTAAAATATGGTGAAATGACTCGACCCATATCATATTAGCAATTACAAACACAAATAAGCAACACCCATACCCTTTTATCAAGTACCTATTATCTACACAACCCTAGACAAGGAAACTTAGCAACTCATTCTAAAGGAAAAAGAAAGTATACCCAGAGGGAAATTCAAATTCCTTTTCATTAATTATAGCACAAATCCAATATCCAAGCTCAAATTTACAAGTCCAAGGTTGAAGATTGAGAAAATGGACTGAAACCCTCCTTCTTGCCTTGGGAGTGAAACTTGCTTCCTAAAGTGAAATCTATTCAAAAATTGTCTAAAGTTATGCCTGAATTGGGTTTTAGAACATTCCCAAAATGTCATATAAAATTGGACAAAAATGCCCTTCGGGGGCTGTGCGACGCGATGTGTGGTTCGCACATCATGAAGTGTGCATTGCACAACATTCTTCAGTGGTCCAGTGACTTAAGTTGACTTGGAAGCTTCATGCCAAGTGGGGTGCAGTTTGCACCAGGAAGTTTGCGCATCGCACAACGATGGAACCCCTTAACAAATCCTTCAGTTAACTTTATGCTTCATATGGTATGAGGTGCGGTCCGCACAAAGGCAAGTGCGTGTCGCATGAGGTCCGCATTTCTCATCATGATCTTCTTCTTGTTTGCTCACTTCACACTTTAATTCTTTTTAGGCTCTTTTTGGGTCCATTTCCTTGTTTTCCATCTTTGATCAAGAGTACCTGCATACACATTAATAAAGGCCATAAGAACCTCTAAATCTTATTAAAACATAGAAATAATTCATGAGTAAAGGCTTAATAAGTTGGTGGATTACCGACTTATCAAACCCCCAAACTTGAACTGTTGCTTGTCCTCCAGCAAGCTACTCAAAAGGTAAGGAGTAAATTATGATCTAGACTCAATCAAGGCACAAAAATTACTCAATTATAAAAACTAAGAAAAATGACAAATAAAAAGAGGCAAACAAAACACTCAACTACTCTGCTCGTCTCAATTTGAACCACCACATTATCAGGGAAATTGATCATTTCAAAACCTTTTCAAAAGGACTTCATTTCTCATTCAAAATCAAAGGAATTTTGTCATTCAAAATAAGACATTTAAGCTTCTCATGTCATTGGCATGGACCATCAAGGTTTGCCTCGGGGATTCGCCACACAACTTGTCTTATTCGTTCCTCTCAATTGAAATATAGACTTCATGTTTCAATTTGAGTGCATGATGCCCTCACCACAAGAGAGAACCCCACTCACAATCATGCAATTCAAAAAACAAAGGGAATATAACAGAACCAAGAATACTCTCAATCTCAAGGAAGTTCAAGTGCACACATGTCGATCTATAGGCTTGCGCTTCATGAAAATCGCCACTAATGTAGGGTGACCAAGCTCAGAATCACTAAGGACTTCTGGGTTCCGATGTTTGTCAGGGCTAAGGTGAGGATTTCATTTGGATCAAGTGACTACACCTCCCTAATGCTCTTTGTTATCACTTTGAACACTGCTCACACTTTCAAATTTTGACTTCACCTTATTTCTCCCTCACACAACCCAAGCTTCTCCTTTTCAATCATGATCATTCAAAACTTCTTGTATCACCTTCATTTGGTAGCACCCGTTCTTTCTTTTCATTTTGCTTATTGGATTGAAGTTTTTGGAGCAATTTACAATTCAAACTTAAGGTTCCACCTTGCACTTGGAGTGCACTCCTTTTTCTCCTCCTTATTTGATCACATACACCCCCAAACTTAGTCATTTTCCTATGTTGTCTTTTCATCCCCCCCCCCCAAACATAGGCTTTTAGCCTAATTTTTACTTTCAATAAATTAGGGAGGACGGGTGCCAAGATCGAGGTTCCAAAAAGGTTAAGGTGTTAAACAAGGTGTGAAAGAAATGTCACAAGCCCAAAGGGGTTCACTAAGATTGATGTTGCGGGAAGTCATTTGGGTGAAGTGGCTATTCAAAAAGGGCCAAAGATCATTTTTTAAGCTAGGTCACACCTAGAATTTAGTCTTGAATAACAATCGGTGCAAGTTCTAGATGACACATACGCACAAGAATTAAGGTAAAGCATCACCACACAAGGTATTATTCCATAAAACTCTTTTCATTAGTCTCAAAATCAATTGGGACAAATGACTTTCAACAAGCTATTTCTAGTTTATTTCACACTCATTTGTGAATCGATCAAGCCAAAACAAGTGTGTGTAAGTTATGACAAGAGAATGGTTTCCTCAAAATTTCATTTTCCTTCTTTCCTTTGATTTTCAAAAATATCTTGCCAAGATTATTTCTTTCGATAGTTCCATTTCAAGACAAGCACACCACGGACTCAAATTAAAATAAACATTGGCAGTTCCCTTGTGAGAAGTTGCCTCTCAATCTATCATAGGGAAATACCAACCCGGCTCGACACAAAAACAAAAAGAAAAGGAAAAGAAAATAAACAAAACATTTGTTCCTTGGAAAAGAACTATGGTATTAAGAAAACCCTTAGAATTTATTGCTAAAATACTATTAACAAGGCGATAACCAAATTTGCACGCTCATTAATCATTTGAAAAACAAGTCTCGGCGTAGGCCTTAGCTCATTTGTAAAGAACGGTAGTGGAACAATGGGGCATGTAAGACTAACCCGGCAACACAATTAACAATAATAAAATCAATCCCAGCGAGGGAACAATTAGGCTAAAAAACATAATAGAAACAATATAACAAGGAGGCCCGGCAAGGGCAATATCACAATCATCCAAATATGCTCGACAAGGGCCAAATCAAATCTAGCAAGGAAACTAATAATGTAAACAAGGCCCGACAAGAGCAATAAAATATCTCAAGCCCAACACGGGCAACCAATCAACCAAATCAAATTAATTAGAGCAACACCCTCTAATTTCTATAATCAACATGCATAATCCAAATATCAAGCCTTACACCATTGATACTAAGAAAAATCCAAAATTCAATTCAAAATTGGGGACCCAATAATTTTGGATCTCACCTAAAAATGAACATGGCTATTTTAACAAGCATGCTTCACAATATGATTTCCCAATTAACATAAAAACATGTATTTATCATCGTGGAACTTACCACAAGTGAAAATTAAACAAGGAGAAGCAAAAAATAAAGCTTTTGGAGAGCAACAATGGTGACCTCACAACCTTGCTCGGAGAAATGATGGCGGCACTAGGGTGCAGTGGTGGTGGAGTTTGGGTGAGAGAAGGAGAAGAGGTTGGGGAAGTTTAAGGGATTTATGGGAGGTTTTGGGGAGAGAATTTGGAGAGTTTAGGAGAAAATATAGAGAGAAAAGTTGAGGGTGGCGGATATAAAATGGAAAAGAACAACAAAATTAAGGCGGGTTGGTCTACAAGTTGGGTCAGCCAACGGGTTAGGTTAATATAAATTTTAAGTTTACCTTTGTGCGCTATGACGTGCAGTTTGCACAAGCCCTTGTATGGACCATATGTCATTTCGCACCTTAACTTTTCACTCCCCAACTTGGACATCTTTCTGTTACATCATGCGATGGAGGTGCGACACATACTTGGGTTCGTGCAGACCACACAGCTCAGTGCACATCAGCCCCAACTTTGACTTTTCTTCCCACAATTCTGTTAAGGCATGCGTTGGGCCGTATGTCGTAAACAATCACTTATGCAAACTGGATAGTCCTTCGCATGACCTTTTTTGCCCTATTTTTACACTTGTTCATTCCTCTTCTCCTTGCATCCCTAAAACAAACCAAAAACAACAAAAGATAACGAAAAGTAAAGTAAAAACACTTTGGTTGCCTCCCAAGAAGCACTGGATTTTATGTCGCGACTCGACGATAGTACCTCAACCTTAGTTGTTGTCGGATAACATGCCAATCTGGTTGGCATGGCCCCATCCCAATAAGGGGAATTGCTCCTTAATGTCCTCAAAAGATTATCATATTGCCAACTTAGTATCTCTTCAATCTTGGGTGTCTTTCCCATTTCACATTCCTCAAGGGCATGATCAAGATTTCCCTCCAACTCTATCACCAAGATTACCCTTAATTCATTCGGAGGTCTTGTGGGTTGGCATACATTTAATGTCACTACCTCGCTTCCAACTCGAAATTTAAGTTTACCAAGTTCAACATCCACAAGTGCTCTCCCCATGGCTAATAGTGGTCGCCCTAAGATGATGGGCACCTAAACATCTACTTCACAATCCAAGATCATGAAGTCTGTCGGGAGAATAAACTTGTCGACGTTCAGTAACACGTCGAATAGGATTCCTATCGGATGCTTAATAGATCGATCAGCCATGAGTAGCCTCATAGATGTAGGTTTGGGTGTACCCAATCCTAACTTGTTGAAGATCACTAGGGGAATTAAATGTATGCTCTCCCCTAGATCACACAAGGCTTTACAAAACACAAATAGCACAATAGTGCACAATATGGTGAATGCACCCGGATTATCCTGTATTGTAACAACATTGCTTGTCATCACAGCGCTATAGTTGTTTGATATCTCAATGGTTCCCACATAAACAACCTTATTCTTTTAGATCAACTCTTTTATAAACTTGTCATACCCCAACAATTTTGTTAAGGCTTCAACCAAAGGAATATTTATCGAAAGCTTGCTGAACATGTCAACAAACTTATTGAATTTGTGCTCTTTATTCTTCTTATTTAGCCTTTGAGGGTATAAAGGAAGTCCATTTGGTAGTGTGGTTGGCACACTTTGAGTAATAGGAGGATGTTCCTCAATATTAATAGCAACTTGGGAAGGAGATTCAGCCTCCTCCCTCTCATCATCAACATCAACACTCACTGGGGCATTGGGTTTCCCAAGCTTCACCCCAACCCCTGGTTCTTCAACATATTTATCATCCACAATCTTTTTTCCTTTATCAATCGGATCAACAATGTCTTCAAACAGTAGGCTTATTTGCTATAACTATCGGCTCCACAATGATGTCTCTCACTAAAGCACTTGTTCTCCCACTCCAAGTAACAATGGCCATGACATGAGTATCATTTTTAGGATTGGTCGTGGTTTTACTAGGAAGTGTTAGCTTCATCTTTAGGATCATTTGAGTGGATATATGATTCATTTGGGCCTCAAGATGTTTGATTGAGTCCGAATAAGAGCTCATGATTTGATGAAGTGTTGAAACTTTGCTTTTAAGCTCACTAACCCTGATATTTACAATTTCCACATTCTTTAGAACCAAAGAAAATATGTCCTAAATCTTTGAATGACTGGGATTGCTTGTGGCTGGTTGATATAAAGAGTCCAATATATATAGAGGCACATATGGGTTAAAACTCTGGTGATTATATCTGTCACCATCCTTGTCATGATCCCTCTAATTTCCATCTTATTTCTTGTCCCTAGTCCAACCTTGATTATCCTCCCTCAGGCGATAATACCTGAGATGAGAACTCGCCGACAAATTGCAAAGTTTACCATCCATGATGGTCATTAGCTCATTATCACTAGCCTTGATCTCCGGTGTACTCACAACATTGATGGTCTTAGCACCACCTGCCCCCATCATATGCTGGCAAGCAAGTCTAGTTACATCATCATTTTTTCCATGGCCTCATCCCTCTCTTTATCCTTCTTTCGCATCTTATTTGTTGAGATGGATGTGGTCACTCCCAAGGTTGGAACATCTGCCTTTGTTGTGTGCAAAACTTTATTTTTCTTGGTCATTATATCTAGAAGGGCTGAGGCAATAGGAAATTATAGATCCATGAAGATACCACCACCAAGATTATTGTCCGTATACTTATTCATCGAGTTCAAGGATCTAAAGAAGCTTTGTAGCAAGACATGGTCCGGTAAACAATGGTTAGGACACAACATGAGCTTTTTCTTAAATCTCAACCATGCCACGTGTAGAGGCTCATTGGGAAGTTGGTAGGAGTTGGTAATTTTATCCCTTAGATACAACGTCCGTGATGGAGGGAAAAATCTACCAACTCAGCCCAAGAGGTGATTGACCAATCCGGTAATTTCTCTAACTAAGTCGTGGCTTCCCCCGTTAGAGAGAAGGGGAATAGGCAAAGTCGAACGGATTCTTAGGAGATATTTTGGAATATGAATAGTTGGCATATCTAAACAAAATTGTGGATGTGCCTGTTGGTATCTTTGTGGGCTGATCCTCCAAACATACCCTTCATTTGTATCAAATAGAGCATTGTGCTAGTAACGTGAAATACTGCATTTCCCACTGTGGGGGGTCGACGGATTGCACCTACACCCACGTGAATCATGGTTTAATTAGATGCATCCATGAACTCATCATTTACACTCTCTTCATTGATTTCTTTACTCATGAACAACCCGTGCAAGGGACAAAAACAACAAACCAAATAAAAGAAAACATACATTCTTCAAGGTTATTTTAAATCCACAATCAAAAGGGCTATTCAAACTTAATTCCCCGGCAACGATGCCAGTTTTGATAACGCTCAAGTTTACTCTTCTAGTTGGGAGTTTGGGTCAATCCCACAGAGAATTAGAGCTTAGCCTAAGCGACTATAGAATAGACTTCACAATGAGAGTAGATTGCTCAAACAATAAATAACGTAAAAAAGGGGGGAATTGGGAATCTGTCAGAATTCGAATTCCAAACTAAGCAATAAGTAAAAGTGAAATGTGTAAAAAATAGAGAGAGGATGACTAGGGATGTGCTTCTGATGGGACTTGAATATGGGTCAAGGTACTTTCTCAATTGCGTAAATTCCTACTAAATGACATAGGTAGAATTGGTTTTAGACATGCTTGTTAATCTCTCTATCAAACAATTATATATCCAATGGTTTTTATTCAAACACCATTGTTTAGGCAATAACCAACCAACATATGCTTGAGGAGGTCACACTATTTCTAGCTTAGACCCTTAAATGGGTGATTCCATCATTTGAGCTATTCTAGCCTCAATCTTAGTGGAAGCCCAAGTACCCACTAGCAATTTCACATCCGAAATTGTGAACCTCTTTCTCAAAAAAGAACACAACCAAGAAAGATAAATCAATGTTTGCAAACACCAATTTTAGAGTTAAAATATGGTGAAATCACTAGACTCATATCATATTAGCAATTATAAACACAAATAAGCAAGACCCATACCCTTTTATCAAGTACCCATCATCTACACATCTGTAGATAAGGAAACTTAGCCACTCATGCTAAAGGAAAAACAAAGTGTACCCATAGGGAAATTCAAATTACTTTTCATTAATTGTAGCAAGAATCCAATATCCAAGATCAAATTTACAAGCCCAAGGTTGAATATTTAGAGAATGGATTGAAACCCTCTTTCCTGCCTTGGGAGAGAGACTTGCTTCTTCAAGTGAAAAATATTCAAAAAATATGAGTAATTTTGCATGAATTAAGTTTAACAACATTCCCAAAATGTCATAGAAAATTGGACAAAATGCACTTCGGGGGCTGTGCAATGTGACATGTGGTTTGCATGTCATGAAGTGCGCATCGCACAACACTCTTCAGTGGTCCAGTAACTTAAGCAGACTTGGAAGCTTCATGCAAAGTAGGGTGCAGTTTGCACTAGGCAGTGTGCACATCGCACAATGACCGCACCTCTTAACATATCCTTCAGTTAAATCCATGATTCATGCAGTCTAAGGTGCGGTCCATAATATTCCAAGTGTGTATCACATGAGGTCCGCATCTCTCAGCAGGATCTTCGTCTTTTTTGCTCACTTCACACTTCAACTCTTTTTAGGTTATTTTTGGGTCCATTTCCTTGTTTTCCATCTTTGATCAAGAGTACTTGTATACACATCAATAAAGGTCATAAGAACCTCTAAATCTTATCAAAACATAGCAATAATGAATGAGTAAAGGCTCAATAAGTTGGTAGATTACTGACTTATCAGCTACCCTGCCAACTCTCCTAAGAATCCTGTAAGGTCCTACATATTAGGGACTAAGCTTCCCCTTCTTACCAAAATTTATCACCCCCTTCATGGGTGACACCTTAAAAAATACCCAATCATCAACCTCAAACTCTAAGTCTATTCTCCTCACATCTGCATAGGATTTCTGATGACTTTGAGCAGCATTCAACCTTTCTCTAATGAGACGAACCTTTTCCATAGTCTCATGGACTAAATATGCCCCTATAAATAGTACTTCACCTACCTCAAACCAACCTATAGGAGATCTACACCTGTACCCATAAAGTGCCTCATACAGATCCATTTTAATGCTAGAGTGAAAAATGTTATTAAAGGCAAACTCTATAAGAGGTAAGTGATCATCCAAATTAAATTTGAAATTGATCACACAAGCTTTGAACGTGTCCTCTAGAGTATTGATGGTATCCCCAGCCTGACCATCTTTCTGCGGATAAAAATCTATTCTATGATTAACCTGGTACCAAGACCCTTCTAAAATGACCTCCAAAACTGAGATGTAAACTGAGTACCCCTATTTTAGATGATGGATAAGGTAACCCCATCCAACCTAACTATATCACGGATGTAGAGCCTAGCACAATCCTCTGTTGAATCTGTAGTCTTGATAGCCAACAAGTAGGTTGACTTAGTGATCTTGTCTACAATCACCCAAATAGAGTCGTGTTGTTGGTCAGTATATGATAAACCTATAATAAAGTCCATATTGATCACTTCCCACTTCCAAGTAGGAATGTTGATATCCTGAGTCAAACCTCCCAGTCTCTAATATTCTACCTTAACTTGTTGATAGTTGGTACACTTAGCCATGATGTCTGCAATGTCCCTCGTAATGACATTCCTCCAATAGACTTCCCATAGATCATAGTACATCTTGGGAGCACTAGGATAAATAGAATACCTAGAGCTGTGAGCCACTGTCAGAATCTGCTACCTCAAGTTATCCACATTAGACACACATAGGATACCTTGGTAACGAGCTCAAATCTCCCCCGGGGAGAAAACCTTTACTCTCTGCTATTGGACAACACCCTTTAGCTGAAGAAAAATAGGGTCACTATCTTGCTTCTCCTTTACCTCAACTACTAAGGAAGATTATGAACCATTCTAAACTATGATACCACCTTCTGCTGTGTCTGTAAGGCTAACCCCTAAGCAAGCGAGCCTATGAACATCCTTAGCTAATTCCCTCTTCTCTTATTAAACATGTGACACACTACCTATTGACAATCTGCTAAGTGCACCAACCACTACATTGGCCTTACCCAGATGGTAGAGCGTATTCATATCATAATCTTTGAGAAACTCAAGCCACCTTTTCTGATGAAGATTCAACTCCTTCTAGGTGAACACATATTGGAGGCTCTTATGGTCTGTAAACACATCTATATGGACACCATACAAGTAGTGTCTCCATCTATAAGGCAAAAACAACTGCTGCTAACTCAAGATCATAAGTTGGATAGTTTTTCTCATAAACCTTAAGTTGTATTGAGGCATGTGCAATGACCTTACCATGCTGTATTAGAAAACAACGTTGTATTAGAAAACAACCTAAGCCTATTCTGGAGGCATCACAATACACAACAAAACCATCTGAACCCTCTGGTAGAGTCAAAACTGGGGTTGTGGTCAATATAGTTTTCAACTCTTGGAAGCTTTTCTCACACTCATCTGACCACTAGAACTTAACCTTTTTCTGATTCAACCTGGTCAACAGAGAATCTATGGATGAAAACCCTTCAATAAACCTTCTATAGTACCCAGCCAAGCCTAAAAAGCTCCTAATGTCTGTCGGAGAGGTGGGTCTAGGCTAATTTTTTACTGCCTCTATCTTTTGAGAATCTACTAGAATGCCCTTCTTAGACACTACATGAACCATAAAATCAACTAACTGCAACCAAAACTCATATTTTCTAAACTTGGCAAATAGCTGGCGATCCTTGAGAGTTTACAACACAACTCTCAAATGATTAGCATGCTCCTCCTCATTCCGAGAATACACTAAAATGTCATTAATGAAGACAATGATGAACATATCCAAGTACTATTTGAATACCCTATTCATCAAATCCATAAAGGTTGTGGGAGCATTTGTTAGTCCAAACGACAATTTCTACAAATTCATAGTGACCATACTAAGTTCTAAAGGTTGTCTTCGGAATGTCACATTCTCTAACTCTGAGCTGATGGAATCGGATATGAGGTCAATTTTGGAGAAGTAACTTGCACCCTGAAGATGGTTGAACAAGTCATTAATCCTGGGAATGGGATACTTATTCTTGATTGTGATATTGTCCAGCTAACGATAGTCTATGCACATTTCGATCGAACCATATTTCTTACGCATGAAGAGGACTAGAGCACCCCATGATGAGATGTTGGGTCTGATGAAATTCTTATCTAAAAGGTCACTTAGCTGATCTTTCAACTCTTTAAGCTCTACTAGATCCATCCTGTAAGAAGGAATAGAGATGTGCTACGTACCTAGAAGAAGGTCTATCCCAAAGTCAATCTCTCACTTAAGAGGGACTCTGGGCGGATCCTCTAGAAACACTTCAGGTAACAAATTAACTACAGGAACTGACTGGAGAGATGGGATTTTGATTCTGAATCCATGACCTGAACTATGTGATAAACATACCCTTTTGAGATCATCTTTCTTGATTTGAGGTAAGATATGAAATGACCCTTTGACGTTGGAGGACTACCTTATTATTTTCAGACAGGCTCATTTGGAAACTAGAATTTTATGACTTTGGTTCTGTAGTCCACTAAGGCATAACAGGCGTGTATCCAATCCATACCAAGGATGACAGCAAAGTCGATCATATATAACTCCACTATGTCAGCTAAGCTATTTTTATGAAGGACTGAAACTGGGAAATCTTTGTATACCCTCTTAGCTAAGACTGACTAACCAATTGGGGTGGAGACTGAGAAGGGTTCTAAGAGCATTTCAGGACTGACTCTAAATTCGCATGCAACATATGGGGTTACAAAAGATAGCAAAGCCCCTGGTTCTAACAAATCATAAACATCAAGATAGAAGAATGACAATATACCAATGACTACGTCTAGTGAACTCTCTTGATCCTGACATGATAACATGGCATAAAGACAGTTCTGATAATGATTGCCTCATGTGCCAGATATAGTACCCTATAGAGCCATGCGACCTGTTGGAACTGCTTAAGTGGTAGACTAAGCTCGGTTACCTACTTGTCCTTGTCTGGCTGAGGAGCACTGCTTTAACCTATGGCCAAACTAACCACACCCATAACACCACTCTCTTTCAGCAAGAAACTTACCTGGATGATTTTTACCACACTTAGGGCATGCTGGGAAAGTGCGGTTACCTGAAAAACTGCCCTATGACTTAAAGCCTAATGCCCTCTTTCTCTAGTCCTGATGAGGTCTGGGAGATAGATCACTAGTTGATGAAGGTGCTAGAGCTGAATATCTCTACTAAAACTGTGAGAGATTTCCACCGCCTAAACTCTACTGAGGATATTCATAATTACCCATCCTAACCTTATTACTTTCCCTTGCTTTCTACTTAAGCTTTTCTTCTTCCATCTGTTGAGCATAAGTCATGAGTCTAGATATGTCCATATCTCTGACTAGCATGGTTGTCTTAGATTCCTTCTTAACCAAGTTAGAGATACCCGAAATGTACTTACTCATTTGGGACCTTGTCTCGGCCACCATTGTAGGAGCATGCCTAGAGATCTGAATAAACTTCAATCCATATTCCTGAATAGACATTGACCCCTACCTCAGATTTAGAAATTCCTCTGCCCTAGCTTCTCTCAACTCTCTCGAGAATAACTTGTCAAGAAAAGCTAAATTAAAGTAGTCCCAATTCATCTGAGCTGCATTCATACCCCTCTCGTCCTTCCATTACACGAACCAGATGTGAGACATATCCTTAAGCTAATAGGATGCCAGCTCAACACTCTCGATCCCTGAAACCTGCATCACATCGAGAACCTTTTTCACCTCATCAATGAAGTTATTCCGATGCTTATTGATAACGCTTAATCATACTCTCCTACTAGGATCTATTGGCGATCATTAGAGCAAAACACATTTATAGTTCCCAATGGATGTTGGGGTCGAACCCATAGAGAATTTAGAGCTTAGCCTAGGTGATTATAAGATAGAGTTCACAATGAGAGTGAGTAATATAAAAGGGGGAAGTGGGAATCAATAATAATTTTGCAATTCAACAAACAAAACAATAAAGTAAAATGGGTTATAGACAATAAAGAGGACGACTAGGGATGTGTGTCAAATGGGCAACCTTGGTTTTAGGCATGGTTATTTATCTCTCAATCAACAATCATATATTCAATAGCCTTAAGTCAAGCACTATTGATTAATGAATAAACAACTAAGCCATTGTTTAGGAAGGTCATAGTATTTCTAGCTTTAGACCCTTAAGTGGGTGATATCGTCGACTTGAGCTATTTCTAGCCTCAATCTAAATGGAATCCCAAGTTCCTACTAGCAATTTTACATCCAAAGCTATGATCTCATCTTTCAAGAAAAACCATAACAAAGTAAGGAAAATCAATGTTTGCAACCACCAATTTTAGAGGTAAAATATTGTGAATTCACTAGACACATGTCAATAAAGCATAAACAAGATTTAGCAACACCCACACCAATTTATCAAGTACCCATTATCAACACATCCCTAGATAAGGGGTTTAGCTACTCAATGTTAAGGAAAGAGATATACCAAATGGGTAAATCAATGTCCCTTCCATTCAAGCTAAATTTCTCAATATCAAAGCCTAATGTCTACACAAATGGCGGTTCTAAGAATTGGGAAGAAGGAATTGTGAGAAATGGTCTTCTTGTTCTTAGAAGGGAAAACTTGTTCACAAAGCTAAGAATAATGTTCAAAACTCAGAACTATATACAATTGTGCCTAAAATGGGTTTATAAACATTCCCAAAACATCACATAAACTTAGACCAAGATGCCCTTCGGGTGGTGTGCAGCGCAACGTGCGGTTCGCACTTCATGATGTGCATATCGCACACCCTCTTCAGTTATCCAGTGACTCAGGTAAATTAGAGAGCTTCATGCGAAAGGGGTGTAGTTTGCACAAGGCATTGTGCGCATCGCACAATGACCGCATCCCTTGATAGATTCTTCAGTTAACTTTCATCTCCATGTGGAGGGAGGTGCATTACGCACCAAGGCAAGTGCATGTCACACAAGCACCGCATCTCTCTGCAGAATCTATCTTGTTTGCTCACTTTGCACTTCACTTCTTTTTGTCTTTTTTTTGGTCCAATTCCTTGTTTTCCATCTTTGATCAGAAGTACCTGCATAGACATGAATAAAGGCCATAAGAACCTCTAAAAATCATCAAAACATGGCAATAATTCATCGATAGAGGCTCAATAAGTTGGTAGATTATCGACTTATCAAACCTCCAAACTTGAATGGTTGCTTGTTCTCAAGCAAGATACTCACAAGGTAAGGAATGAATTATGCTCTAGACTCAATCAAAGCACCAAAAAGTACTCTATTCTAGAAATCAAGAAAAAGAATAAAGAAAAATACTCAACTGTAATGCGCATCTCAATTTGAACTACCACAAGGTCAGGACGATTGATCATCTCAAAATCTTTTCAAAAGACTTCATTTCTCATTCAAAAACAAGGGAATTTTGTCATTTCAAAATAAGATATAAAACTTCTCAAGTCATTGTCATGGACCATCATGGTTTGCCATGAGATTCGCCATACAACTTGTCTCATTCATTCCTGTCAATTGAAATAGAGACATCATGTTTCAATTTGAGTGCATGACGCCACTCACCACAAGAGAGAATCTCACTCACAATCATGCAATTCACAAACAAAGGGATTATAGAGAACCAAGAAGACTCTCCCTCTCTCAAGGAAATTCAAGTGCACAAATGTCGACCTATAGGCTTGCCCTTCATGTAAATCGCCACAAATGTAGGGTAGCTAAGCTCGGAATCACCAAAGACTTGCGGGTTACGATGTTGGCTAGGTTTAAGGTGAGGATTTTCATTTGGTTCAAGTGAATACACCTTCCTAATGCTATTTGTTATCATTTCAAACACCTCTCACATTTTAGACTTTTGACATCACCATATTTCTCCCTCACACGGCCCAAGCTTCTCCTTTTCCATCATGATTATTCAAAACTACTTATATCACCTTTGTTTCATAGCAACTATTCTTTATTTTCATTTTTCTCATTGGATAGAACTTTTTCAAGCAATTTTTCAATTCGACTTAAGGTGCAACTCTTTTCTTCTCCTAATTGATCACATACACCCCCAAACTTAGGCATTTGCCTTTGTTGTCTTTTTATTTCCCTGCCCAAACTTAGGCTTTTAGCCTACTTTTCACTTTCAAGCAATTAGGGAGGACGGGTGCCAAGATAGAGGTTCCAAACAAGTCAAGGTGTTAAACAAGGTGCCAAAGAACAGTCACAAGCTCAAAGGGGTTTACTAAGGTTGATTTCGAGGGAGTTCATTTGGGTGAAGTGGCTATCAAGAAGGGCCTAAGGTAATTTTCCAAGATCGGTCACACCTAGAATTTCATCTAAAATCACATTCGGGGCAATTTTTATATGAAACATATGCACAAGAATCAAGGTAAAGCCTCACCACACAAGGCATCATGCCACAAGACTTCTTTTATTAGTCTCAAAATCAATTAGGGCAAATGACTTTTGAAAAGTTATTCAGAGTTCATTATACACTCATTTGTGAATCGATTAGGCCAAAATGAGAGTGTGCAACGGATATTAATCGGAAACTTCAAGCTATAGAGAGAGAGACGATGACCTCAAACAAATAAGACAAACATATATAAATCTCAGAAGCTAGAAACAATATGATAAGATTAATACCTAAATTATTTTTCAATAGTAAATGGTTTTGAAAATAATTTAGCCATGCCCCTAGGCAGCATATGAACTTAGCTGCTCATGCTAAGAACAATGGACAACACCCTTTAGCTGAAGAAAAATAGGGTCACTATCTTGCTTCTCCTTTACCTCAACTACTAAGGAAGATTATGAACCATTCTAAACTATGATACCACCTTCTGCTGTGTCTGTAAGGCTAACCCCTAAGCAAGCGAGCCTATGAACATCCTTAGCTAATTCCCTCTTCTCTTATTAAACATGTGACACACTACCTATTGACAATCTGCTAAGTGCACCAACCACTACATTGGCCTTACCCAGATGGTAGAGCGTATTCATATCATAATCTTTGAGAAACTCAAGCCACCTTTTCTGATGAAGATTCAACTCCTTCTAGGTGAACACATATTGGAGGCTCTTATGGTCTGTAAACACATCTATATGGACACCATACAAGTAGTGTCTCCATCTATAAGGCAAAAACAACTGCTGCTAACTCAAGATCATAAGTTGGATAGTTTTTCTCATAAACCTTAAGTTGTATTGAGGCATGTGCAATGACCTTACCATGCTGTATTAGAAAACAACGTTGTATTAGAAAACAACCTAAGCCTATTCTGGAGGCATCACAATACACAACAAAACCATCTGAACCCTCTGGTAGAGTCAAAACTGGGGTTGTGGTCAATATAGTTTTCAACTCTTGGAAGCTTTTCTCACACTCATCTGACCAATAGAACTTAACCTTTTTCTGATTCAACCTGGTCAACAGAGAAGCTATGGATGAAAACCCTTCAACAAACCTTCTATAGTACCCAGCCAAGCCTAAAAAGCTCCTAATGTCTGTCGGAGAGGTGGGTCTAGGCTAATTTTTTACTGCCTCTATCTTTTGAGAATCTACTAGAATGCCCTTCTTAGACACTACATGAACCATAAAATCAACTAACTGCAACCAAAACTCATATTTTCTAAACTTGGCAAATAGCTGGCGATCCTTGAGAGTTTACAACACAACTCTCAAATGATTAGCATGCTCCTCCTCATTCCGAGAATACACTAAAATGTCATTAATGAAGACAATGATGAACATATCCAAGTACTATTTGAATACCCTATTCATCAAATCCATAAAGGTTGCGGGAGCATTTGTTAGTCCAAACGACAATTTCTACAAATTCATAGTGACCATACTAAGTTCTAAAGGTTGTCTTCGGAATGTCACATTCTCTAACTCTGAGCTGATGGAATCGGATCTGAGGTCAATTTTGGAGAAGTAACTTGCACCCTGAAGATGGTTGAACAAGTCATTAATCCTGGGAATGGGATACTTATTCTTGATTGTGATATTGTCCAGCTAACGATAGTCTATGCACATTTTGATCGAACCATATTTCTTACGCATGAAGAGGACTGGAGCACCCCATGAGGAGATGTTGGGTCTGATGAAATTCTTATCTAGAAGGTCTCTTAGCTGATCTTTCAACTCTTTAAGCTCTACTAGATCCATCCTGTAAGGAGGAATAGAGATGTGCTACGTACCTAGAAGAAGGTTAATCCCAAAGTCAATCTCTTACTTAAGAGGGACTCTGGGCGGATCCTCTAGAAACACTTCAGGTAACAAATTAACTACAGGAACTGACTGGAGAGATGGGATTTTGATTCTGAATCCATGACCTGAACTATGTGATAAACATACCCTTTTGAGATCATCTTTCTTGATTTGAGGTAAGATATGAAATGACCCTTTGACGTTGGAGGACTACCTTATTATTTTCAGACAGGCTCATTTGGAAACTAGAATTTTATGACTTTGGTTCTGTAGTCCACTGAGGCATAACAGGCGTGTATCCAATCCATACCAAGGATGACAGCAAAGTCGATCATATATAACTCCACTATGTCAGCTAAGCTATTTTTATGAAGGACTGAAACTGGGAAATCTCTGTATACCCTCTTAGCTAAGACTGACTAACCGATTGGGGTGGAGACTGAGAAGGGTTCTAAGAGCATTTCAGGACTGACTCTAAATTCGCATGCAACATATGGGGTTACAAAATATAGCAAAGCCCCTGGTTCTAACAAATCATAAACATCAAGATAGAAGAATGACAATATACCAATGACTACGTCTAGTGAACTCTCTTGATCCTGACATGATAACATGGCATAAAGACAGTTCTGATAATGATTGCCTCATGTGCCAGATATAGTACCCTATAGAGCCATGCGACCTGTTGGAACTGCTTAAGTGGTAGACTAAGCTCGGTTACCTACTTCTCCTTGTCTGGCTGAGGAGCACTGCTTTAACTTATGGCCAAACTAACCACACCCATAACACCACTCTCTTTCAGCAAGAAACTTACCTGGATGATTTTTACCACACTTAGGGCATGCTGGGAAAGTGCGGTTACCTGAAAAACTGCCCTATGACTTAAAGCCTAATGCCCTCTTTCTCTAGTCCTGATGAGGTCTGGGAGATAGATCACTAGTTGATGAAGGTGCTAGAGCTGAATATCTCTACTAAAACTGTGAGAGATTTCCACCGCCTAAACTCTACTGAGGATATTCATAATTACCCATCCTAACCTTATTACCTTCCCTTGCTATCTACTTAAGCTTTTCTTCCTCCATCTGTTGAGCATAAGTCATGAGTCTAGATATGTCCATATCTTTGACTAGCATGGTTGTCTTAGATTCCTTCTTAACCAAGTTAGAGATACCCGAAATGTACTAACTCATTTGGGACCTTGTCTCGGCCACCATTGTAGGAGCATGCCTAGAGATCTGAGTAAACTTCAATCCATATTCCTGAATAGACATTGACCCCTACCTCAGATTTAGAAATTCCTCTGCCCTAGCTTCTCTCAACTCTCTCGAGAATAACTTGTCAAGAAAAGCTAAATTAAAGTAGTCCCAATTCATCTGAGCTACATTCATACCCCTCTCGTCCTTCCATTACACGAACCAGATGTGAGACATATCCTTAAGCTAATAGGATGCCAGTTCAACACTCTCGATCCCTGAAACCTGCATCACATCGAGAACCTTTTTCACCTCATCAATGAAGTTATTCCGATGCTTATTGATAACGCTTAATCATACTCTCCTACTAGGATCTATTGGCGATCATTAGAGCAAAACACATTTATAGTTCCCAATGGATGTTGGGGTCGAACCCATAGAGAATTTAGAGCTTAGCCTAGGTGATTATAAGATAGAGTTCACAATGAGAGTGAGTAATATAAAAGGGGGAAGTGGGAATCAATAATAATTTTGCAATTCAACAAACAAAACAATAAAGTAAAATGGGTTATAGACAATAAAGAGGACAACTAGGGATGTGTGTCAAATGGGCAACCTTGGTTTTAGGCATGGTTATTTATCTCTCAATCAACAATCATATATTCAATAGCCTTAAGTCAAGCACTATTGATTAATGAATAAACAACTAAGCCATTGTTTAGGAAGGTCATAGTATTTCTAGCTTTAGACCCTTAAGTGGGTGATATCGTCGACTTGAGCTATTTCTAGCCTCAATCTAAATGGAATCCCAAGTTCCTACTAGCAATTTTACATCCAAAGCTATGATCTCATCTTTCAAGAAAAACCATAACAAAGTAAGGAAAATCAATGTTTGCAACCACCAATTTTAGAGGTAAAATATTGTGAATTCACTAGACACATATCAATAAAGCATAAACAAGATTTAGCAACACCCACACCAATTTATCAAGTACCCATTATCAACACATCCCTAGATAAGAGGTTTAGCTACTCATTGTTAAGGAAAGAGATATACCAAATGGGTAAATCAATGTCCCTTCCATTCAAGCTAAATTTCTCAATATCAAAGCTTAATGTCTACACAAATGGTGGTTCTAAGAATTGGGAAGAAGGAATTGTGAGAAATGGTCTTCTTGTTCTTAGAAAGGAAAACTTGTTCACAAAGCTAAGAATAATGTTCAAAACTCAGAACTATATACAATTGTGCCTAAAATGGGTTTATAAACATTCCCAAAACATCACATAAACTTAGACCAAGATGCCCTTCGGGTGGTGTGAAGCGCGACGTGCGGTTCGCACTTCATGATGTGCATATCGCACACCCTCTTCAGTGATCCAGTGACTCAGGTAAATTAGAGAGCTTCATGCGAAAGGGGTGCAGTTTGCACAAGGCATTGTGCGCATCGCATAATGACCGCATCCCATGATAGATTCTTCAGTTAACTTTCATCTCCATGTGGAGGGAGGTGCATTCCGCACCAAGGCAAGTGCATGTCACACAAGCACCGCATCTCTCTACAGAATCTATCTTGTTTGCTCACTTTGCACTTCACTTGTTTTTGTCTTTTTTTTGGTCCAATTCCTTATTTTCCATCTTTGATCAGAAGTACCTGCATAGACATGAATAAAGGCCATAGAAAACCTCTAAAAATCATCAAAACATGGCAATAATTCATCGATAGAGGCTCAATAAGTTGGTAGATTATCGACTTATCAAACCTCCAAACTTGAATGATTGCTTGTTCTCAAGCAAGATACTCACAAGGTAAGGAATGAATTATGCTCTAGACTCAATCAAAGCACCAAAAAGTACTCTATTCTAGAAATCAAGAAAGAGAATAAAGAAAAATACTCAACTGTAATGCGCATCTCAATTTGAACAACCACAAGGTCAAGACGATTGATCATCTCAAAATCTTTTCAAAAGACTTCATTTCTCATTCAAAAACAAGGGAATTTTGTCATTTCAAAATAAGATATAAAACTTCTCAAGTCATTGGCATGGACCATCATGGTTTGCCATGAGATTCGCCATACAACTTGTCTCATTCATTCCTGTCAATTGAAATAGAGACATCATGTTTCAATTTGAGTGCATGACGCCACTCACCACAAGAGAGAATCTCACTCACAATCATGCAATTCACAAACAAAGGGATTATAGAGAACCAAGAAGACTCTCCCTCTCTCAAGGAAATTCAAGTGCACAAATATCGACCTATAGGCTTGCCCTTCATGTAAATCGCCACTAATGTAGGGTAGCTAAGCTCGGAATCACCAAAGACTTGTGGGTTACGATGTTGGCTAGGTTTAAGGTGAGGATTTTCATTTGGTTCAAGTGAATACACCTTCCTAATGCTATTTGTTATCATTTCAAACACCTCTCACATTTTAGACTTTTGACATCACCATATTTCTCCCTCACACGGCCCAAGCTTCTCCTTTTCCATCATGATTATTCAAAACTCCTTATATCACCTTTGTTTCATAGCAACTATTCTTTATTTTCATTTTTCTCATTGGATAGAACTTTTTCAAGCAATTTTTCAATTCGACTTAAGGTGCAACTCTTTTCTTCTCCTAATTGATCACATACACCCCCAAACTTAGACATTTGCCTTTGTTGTCTTTTCATTTCCCTGCCCAAACTTAGGCTTTTAGCCTACTTTTCACTTTCAAGCAATTAGGGAGGACGGGTGCCAAGATAGAGGTTCCAAACAAGTCAAGGTGTTAAACAAGGTGCCAAAGAACAGTCACAAGCTCAAAGGGGTTTACTAGGGTTGATTTCTAGGGAGTTCATTTGGGTGAAGTGGCTATCAAGAAGGGCCTAAGGTCATTTTCCAAGATCGGTCACACCTAGAATTTCATCTAAAATCACATTCGGGGCAATTTTTATATGAAACATATGCACAAGAATCAAGGTAAAGCCTCACCACACAAGGCATCATGCCACAAGACTTCTTTTATTAGTCTCAAAATCAGTTGGGGCAAATGACTTTTGAAAAGCTATTCAGAGTTCATTATACACTCATTTGTGAATCGATTAGGCCAAAATGAGAGTGTGCAAGTCATGACAAGAGAATGCTTTCCTCAAAAAATCATTTTCCCTCTTTCCTTTCTTTTTCAAAAACATCTTGCCAACGTAATTTTTTTTTGGTGGGTCCATTTGAAGACAAGCAAACTACGGACTCAAATTTAATCTAAAACTTGGCATTTTCCCTTAAGCAAGTCGCCTCTCAATCTATCATAGGGAAAGACCAACCAATTTTGACACAAAAACAAAATAAAAGAAGAAGAAAATAAGGAAAAGAATTTTTGCTCCTTGGGAAAAAACAGTGGTATTAAGAAAATCCTCGGAGTTTGTTTCTAAACTACTATTAACAAGGCGATAAACAATTTGCACGCTCATGAATTATTTGAAAAACAAGCCTCGGTGTAGTCCATTAGCGCATTTGCAAAGCATGGGTAGTGGAACAATGGGGCGTGTAAGACTAACCCAGCAAACACAATCAAGCCCGGCGAGGGCACAATTAAGCTCAAAAACATAAACATAAAGTCCCGGCAGGGGCAACATCATCACAATCATCCAAATATGCCCAACAAGGGCCAAATCAAATCTAAAAATATCTCACGCCCAACACGGGAGCCAAAAATCAAAATCAAATAACCACTACATCCCCCAATAAAAATAATCATTGCCCTCAGTGCTTTAAGATCAAATAAGAAGAGAAGGGGTGCAACTCTTTGGGGGAGTATGCCTCATATCATCATCTGCAGCCTCCTCATTTGTGACCTTTCCACTTGGGCCAGCACCACCATTTCGAGAATGTGCCATAATTGAGGAATCTCTAAGGGCCTGCTGAAATTCTAGATTTCGATCATCCTCATCAAGCAATGCATCCACATCACCGGGAATCTCCTCATCATCATTTGCAAGAGATGCAAAAATGTTCTCATGGGGACATGAATGGTACAAGGTGGTGGTAAGGTGCTCAAATCCTCCTCTACTGTCAGTTCCTTACCTTTTGGCTTGTTGAGATCCTTTCGGAGTGTATTAATGGATCCTTGAATGACATCTACCCTTTAGCAACGCTTGGACATGCTATCCACAACTCCCTTGATGGCCATCTTGACCTCCTTATCAATCAACCCTAGTAGATCATTTGCCAAGTCCCTCAATTGCCTCTTATGGTTTTCTGTTTATTCAACCATATCTTGGAGGCCACCTTGGGTCAGTGGTCCTCTAGGTGCAGTGCATGTGGGAGTGTGTGCCTCAAAAGCAAGATGAGAAGGAGAGGAAGCATTCACTTCCTCATCTGAGTCATCAACCTCAATTTCCACCGATGTCTACATCCCTGTCGATTTTCTTATCAAGATCCAACATACTAGTGGCCGGGGTAGGAGTGTCACAACTTAAATAAGGAATGCCCGCATTTTCACAAAGCTTACTGATGAGCATAGGTAAAGGGAATATATTATTCTCTTGGCGAGCCTTCCTCTTGATCACTAAGGCTACAATCTCACCAAATTTGACATGGTCCCCCACTATGATTGAGACTACCGGAATGGCCCAATCATGGTTTACCTTTTGGTCATTCTTAGAAGGTAGGAAGTAGTAGTGAACAAAATCATACCAAAGGCGAGCCTCAAAGTGCATGGACAGTCGTGGGATGTCACTCCCCCATAGTTTCCCAAAGAGGTGTGCAAGGAGCAACGATAGGAGCTGCCCACTCAAGAGGTTTGTGCTTGACAGTCACCTTGACCATTAGTGAAAGTGCTGGCTAAATTAGACTGCTCCAATAGACAACATTGATTGCATCTGGAGTGAGTCGGATTTACTTGCCTCGATCAATAATGGATTCTAAGGGGGGAAAAGTTTATGGTCCCCCTTTATAGCCATTAGCATCTTGCTTGGCTTAATGTGAAGAAAAGAACTCCCGGACTATCTCCTTGAAATAGTCTCTGGGCACCTCTTGAAATGATTGCCATGGTCGGCGGGCAAACTGTTGGGTGATGTTAGGCAAGTTATCCCCCACTGCATCCAGATTAAAACTACTTTTTGTTGAAGGTCCTACCCCTTTCTCGATCGTATATGGCCCTCATTCCATCAACTACTAAACCAAACTCTCTCCTCCTCTAAAACCTGGGTGCGAGAAGATGAGGATTTCTTCTTCCCTTTTGAGGTTGGATTGGAGGAGGAGGGAGTCAATGGCCTTCGTAAACTCCAATAGGTGTTTCCCCTATTTGAAAACATGTTCTGTACATTGAGATTGTGAGTCCAAAAGCAAAATCTTTTTGTCATTTCATCATATGTGAAAGAAAAAAACTCAAAAAGAAGTTAACAAACTAAAAAGGACGGAATGCAAAGGAATAGAAAAACAAAGTAGGTGATTGTTGTCTTATGCAAACCATGTGCGGACTGCACCAGACGAGATGCGCATCATATGTGGCGTCGCATGAACTAAAAGAAACCTTCATTGGTTTCATCTTGGATGTGCAAAGTTGGTGCGGACCGCACTAACCAAAATGCATGTTGCACCAGCTAATGCACATCAAAATAGTGAACTGATAGCCCATTTTCACACAGTGCGATGCCTTGTGCATTTTGCACATCAAGATCTACGCATCACGTGTGAAACACACAAAGACAAAACTGGAAATTTTGATTCCTTGTGTTTTTGTGAATTACGTATGTGATTCGTAGAGCACGATTTGCATGAAGCACTTAGCACCAAGCAGTAAACAAATAATTATAACAACGAGGGCAAGGGATATAATGACCACATAATTATTCGGGTACTCAGACTTCCCCGGACTTCCATTGACACAATAAGAAATAAAAAGAAAACTCAACAATTTCCCATAAGAAGGACGTTACCCCATCTATCAACGGGAACATCAAGTCTTCAATTACTCAATTTGGCACACACACAAATTCAAAAACAATTAACCCCTCCTCTCACAAGATCATACACCCAATAAATTTTTCAACAAAGAACATGAGTAAACGATTAGCAACAATTTTTTATCAAATCTCATGAAAAATGACGATTTTCCCTTAAGAAAGATGTCACCCATTCTATCATCGGGCCAAATAATGTATTATTCACAAGTGGGTTACTCAGACTTCACCCTATATTAAGATTTCAAGGCTAAAAATCACTACCAATCAACATGTATTATTAAAATTCAAGTTAGACCAAGTTGATCCTAAGCAAAACCCACAATATACTTCAATATTGCGGACCCAAAAGTTTTGGATCTCACCCAAAAATTAACATGGTTATTCTAACAAGCATGCTTCACAATATGAGTTCCCAACCTTCATAAAATCATGTATTTAATATCGGAGAACTTACCACAAGTGAAGATTAGGCGGGGAGAAGTAAAAATTCATGCTTTTGAGGAGCAACAATGGTGACCATGATTTCACCCGGAGAGACGACCAGTGAAGACGAGTGATGAGGAGGTGGAGAGTTTTTGTGTGAGAGAGGGAGAAGATTTAGGGGAAGTTTGAGGGACTTGTGGAAAGTTTTGGGAAATAATTTGAGAAGCTTAGGAGAAAATATGGAGAAAGAGGAGAAGGGTGGCCGATTTAAAGTGGAAAAGAAGAACAAAATTGGTCGGGTCAGGTTGATCAATTGGTTAGGTTAATTACAAATTGAAATTGACCTCTGATGTGCTGTGACGTGCGGTTCACACAAGATGTTATGCGATCGCATGTCGTTTCAGACCTCACCCTTCTTTATCCCCTGAATTTTCCCAGGCTTCTACTTTATCATACGACGGAGGTGCGGCACTCACATGGGCTTGTGCGAATCGCACAGCCCAGTGCATATCACCTCCAATTTCTCTTTTTCTTTTCAGGCTTCTGATTTGGCATGCTTCGAGCAATGTGACACGCACAATGGCTTGTGTGAACCGCATGGTCCTCCACACGTCCCACTTTTGCCCTACTTTGCACTTGTTCACTTTTCTCCTCCATGCGTTCCTAAAACAAACCAAAAACAACAAAAGGTAAAGAAAAACAAAGTAAAGACACTTGGGTTTCCTCCCAAGAAAAACAAGCGGCTCGACATTAGTACCTCAACCTTAGTCGTTGTCGGATAGAATGCCAATCCGGTTGTTGTGGCCCCATCCTAATAAAGGGAAATGCTCCCTCAACATCCTCAAAACATCAATATGTTTCCAACTTGGCGACTCTTCAATCTTGGGCGTCTTGCCCATTTCACACTCTTTAAGGGCATGATAAAGCTTGCCCTCTAACTCTATTACCAAGATTACTCTCAAGTAATTTAAAGGTCTTGTGGGTTGGCATACATTGAATGTCACCACTTTAAGCTCACCGAGTTCAACATCCGCAAGTGCTATCCTAGTTGCTAACAATGGTCGCCCTAAGATGATGGGCACCTCAAAATCAACTTTATAATCTAAGATCACGATATTCGCTGGGAGAATGAACTTATAAGCCTTCATCAACACATTGAATAAGATTCCTACCAGATGCTTAATGGATCGATAAGCCATAAGAAGTCTCATAGATTTAGGTTTGGGAATACTCAGTCCTATCTTGTTAAAGATTGCTAGGGGCATTAGATGGATGCCCGCCCCTAGATCACACAAGGCTTTACCGAACACAAAGAGCCCAATAGTACATGTTATGGTGAATGCAACAGCATCGTCTCACTTATGGCAACATTGCTTGTCACCACGGTTCTACAACTGTGGATATCTTAAAGGTTCCCACATCAATCACCTTCTTCTTTTTAAGCAACTCTTTCATGAATTTTGAGTAGCCCGGTATTTGCATCAAGGATTCAACTTAAGGAATGTTTATCGATAGCTTGCTAAATATGTCAACAAACTTGCTGAATTTCTAATCTTCCTTCTTCTTGTTAAGCCTTTGAGTGTACGGAGGAGGTCCCTTGGGTACTGTGGTCGGCATACATTACACAAGCGGGGGATCCTCCTCAAGATCAATGGTCTCTTGGGATGGAGATTCAGCCTCCTCCCTTTCATCATCAACATCAACACTTACCGAGGCACTGGGTGCACCAAGCTTTACCCCAACCCTCGGTTTTACAACATCTTCATCATGCGCGATCTCTTTTCCTTTCGTCTCCACGATGACTTCAACAACAATTTTCTTTGACACAATAACCAGCTCTACAACAGGCTCTCTTACCACTGCACTTATTCTCCCACTCCTAGTGACAATTGCAATGACATGAGCATCATTCTTAGGATTTGTAGTGGTGTCACTAGGTAGTGTTCCTTTCAACCTTGAATTCATTTGGGTAGAAAGGTGATTCATTTGGGCCTCGAGATGTTTAATTAAAGCCGGATAAGGTCTCACGGTTTGATGAAGAGTTGACACTTCACTTTTAAGCTCACTAACCCTGGTGTTTGTCATTTCCACATTCTTTTGCATCAAGGACAACATGTCCTCAATCTTGGAATGACCGAGATTTCTTGTGATTGGTTAGTACAAAGAATACAATTTTATGGAGGCACATACGGGTTAAACTCTGGTGATTGTATTTATAACCATCCTTGTCTAGGTCTCTCCAATTGCCATCTCTATCTTTATCTTTGTTCTAACCTTGATTCTCATCCCTTAGGAGATAATACCAAGGATGAGAACCCACTGACAAATATCAAAGCTTACCATCAATGATGGTCATTAGATCGTCATCACTAGCCTTTATCTCCGGTGTACTCATAGCATTCACGGTCTTAGCACCACCTATCCCCATCATGTGCTAGGCAAGCAAGTCTATTTGCGTCATCATTTTTGCCATGGTCTCATCCTTATCTTCATCCTTCCTCGTTATCTCACTTGTTAGGATGGATTTCGTCACTCCCGAGGTTGGAATATCCACCTCCCTTGTTTGCAAACCTTGGTTAGTCCTGGTCATTCTCTCAAGAAAGGCCGAGACAACAGGAAATTGGAGATCCATAAAGGTACCACCACTAAGATTGTTGGCCACAGATTTATTCATTGAGTTCAAGGATCTAAAGAAGCATTAAAACAAGACATGGTCAGTCAAACCATGGTTAGGACATAACACAACTTTTTTTTTAAATCTCAACCATGCCTCATGTAGAGGCTCATCGGAGAGTTGGCAAAACTTGATAATCTCATCCCTTAGCTGCATCATACGTGATGGAGGGAAAAATCAAGTTGTAAAGGCATCTACCCATTCATTCCAAGAGGTAATGGACCCAATCGGCAATTCCTCCAACCACGCTATCGCTTCCCCCTTTAGAGACAAGGGGAATAGGCAAAGTCAAACGGATTCTTTGGGGATATTTTTGAATATTAATGGTTGACATATCTCCACAAAATTATGGATATTTTGGTTTGCATCTTCGTGGGCTGCGCCTCCAAACATACCCTTCATTTGGATCAAATGGAGCATTGTGCTAGTAACGTAAAATACCGCATTTTCCACCGTGTGGGGTAGGTGGATTGCACCTACTCCCATTTGTATCACAGGCTCAGCAGCTTCTACGTCCATGTAGCCTCCGTTGACATTATTGTTGTCACCTAACTCACTCATGGACTAGCCTTCTCAATCACAACACAAACAACAAACAAAGTAAAAAGAAACAAAACACTCTCAAGATGATTTCAAATCTATAATCAGAAAGGCTAAGCAACTTAATACCCCGACAACGGCTTCATTTTTTGATAATGCTTAATCGTACTCTCCTTTTAGGAGGTATTGGCGATCGTTAGAGAAAAATACATTTATAGTTCCCAATAGATGTCGGGGTCGAACCCACACAAAATTTAGAGCTTAGCCTAGGTGATTATAAGAAAGAGTTTATAATGAGAGTGTGAGTAATATAAAAAAGGGAGAATTGGGAATCTGCCATAATTTTGCAATTCAAAAAACAAAACCATAAAGTAAAATGGGGTGTAGACAATAGATATGATGACTAGGGATGTGTGTCAAATGGAACTCAAACATGCGATAAGGTGAGTGCTTATTCATGCAAATTCACGCTAAATAACATGAGTAACCTTGGTTTTAGGCATGATTATTTATCTCTCAATCAACAACCATATATTAAACAGCCTTAAATTAAGCACTATTAATTAATCAATAAACAACCAAGCCATTGTTTATGGAGGTCATACTATTTCTAGCTTTAGACCCTTAAGTGGGTGATTTCATCGATTTGAGCTATTTCTAGCCTCAATCTAAATGGAAACCTGATTTCCTACTAGCTATTTCACATCCGAAGCTATGATCTCCTCTTTCAAGCAAAACCATAACCAAGTAAGGAAAATCAATGTTACCACCAATTTTAGGGTTAAAATATGGTGAAATCACTATACCTATGTCAATAAAAAATTTATAAACAAGAATTAGAAACACACACACCTATTTATCAAGTACTCATTATCAATACATCCCTAGGTAAGAGGTTTAGTTACTCATGCTTAAGGAAAGAGATATACCAAAAGGGTAATTCAATTTCTCTTCCATTCAAGCTTAATTTCTCAATATCCAAACTCAAATTATACACAAATGGCGGTTCTATGAATTGGGAAGAAGGAATTGTGAGAAACCCTCTTCTTGATCTTAGAAGGGAAAACTTGTTCACAAAGCTAAGAATGATGTTCAAAACTCAGAACTATCAGAACTATATACAATTGTGCCTAAAATGGATTTATAAATATTCCCAAAACATCACATAAACTTGGACCAAAATTCCCTTCAGGTGTGTGTGCAGCGCGACATGCAGTTCGCACATCGTGATGTGCACGTCGCACACCCTCTTCAGTGATCCAATCACTCAAGTAACTTAGGGAGCTTCGTGTGAAGGGGGTGCAGTTCACACAAGTCATTGTGCGCATTGCACATCGACCACACCCCTTGACATATTCTTCAGTTAACTTTCATCTCTAAGAAGAGGGAGGTGCGTTCGGCACCAAGCCAAGTGTGTGTCCCACAAGCACCGAATCTCTCAGCAGAATCTTCATCTTGTTTGCTCACTTCACAATTCACTCATTTTTGGCACTTTTTGGGTCTGATTTATTGTTCTCCATCTTTGATCATAAGTTCCTGCATAGACATCAACAAAGTCCATAAGAACCTCTAAAACTCATCAAAACATAACAACAATTCATGGATAAAGGCTCAAAAGGTTGGTAGATTACCGACTTATAACTCATCTACTATTAACGCAAAGAACTCCAGTGGATTCATATGAATGAAATCCCTAACTCTGGCAGTAGCTATCCCACAATTTGGGTTAGCAGGAACAAGTGGCTGCTAATTCACTTGGGAAGTCACAACTTGTGCCAATATCTGGATGGCATTCTTGAATTCTATGTTCGTAACCTCGTGGTCTGGAAATGGAGGATTAGTATTATGTGCATTGGCTCTGCAAGAAGGCATGATCTTGAACGCTTAATGACTCAATTAGAAATGTATAATTGGAGCTTAACTTTATCGCACGATACTGAATCATGAAGGAAATGGAGTTTACTAAAAATATCTCGTAGCCTCTCTCTCATAAATATGGCACGCTTCACACCCATGGAAAAGACTCTACTTAATGTGGCTTTCAGACACCCTAGGACTCTTGAACCTGATACTCTGATATAAAGTTTGTCATGCCTCGAGCCCACGCCCTAGACGTAACACAATGCTTAAAACCACAAGTAACTACAAGCTAACCTTTGATGTGGAATCAGCTAAGAATTTTGATTAACATAAACATCTAGGTTGAAGCTAAAGAAAGTTTAAGTTACTAGGGTTGATGTTGAGGGAGATCATTTGGATGAAGTGGCTATCAAGAAGGGTCTAAGGTCATTTTCCAAGCTTGGTCACACCTAGTATTTCTCCTAGAATCACATTCGGGGCAATTTTTAGATGAAACATATGCACAAGAATCAAGGTAAAACCTCATCACACAGGGCATCATGCCACAAGACTTCTTTTATTAGTGTCGAAATTAATTGGGGCAAATGACTTTTGACAAGCTATTCTGAGTTTATTACACACTCATTTGAGAATCGATTTGGCTAGAATGAGAGTGTGCAAGTCATGACAAGAGAATGCTTTCCTCAAAAATTCATTTTCCCTCTTTCCTTTCATTTTCAAAAACATCTTGCCAAGAAATTTATTTTGGTGGGTCCATTTGAAGAAAAGCAAACTATGGACTCAAACTTAACCTAAAACTTGGCATTATCACTTAAGTAAGTCGCCTCTCAATCTATCATAGAGAAAGACCAACCCATTTTGACACAAAAACAAAAGAAAAGAAGAAGAAAATAAGTAAAAGAATTTTTGCTCCTTGGGAAAGAACCGTGGTATTAAGAAAATCCTCGGAGTTTATCGCTAAACTACTATTAACAAGGCGATAAACAATTTGCGTGCTCATGAATCATTTGAAAAACAATCCTCGGTGTAGGCATTTAGCGCATTTGCAAAGCATGGGTACTGGAACAATGGTGCGTGTAAGAGTAACCCAGCAACACAATCAAGAATTAACAATCAAGCCCGGCGAGGGCACAATTAAGCTCAAAAACATAAACATAAAGTACCGGCAAGGGCAATATCATCACAATCATCCAACTATGCAAAACAAGGGCCAAATCAAATCTAAAAATATCTCTCCCCCAACACGGGAGACAAAAATCAAAATCAAATAACCACTACATCACCCCATAAAAATAATCATTGCCCTCAATGCTTTAACATCAAATAAGAAGAGAAGGGGTGCAACTCTCTGGGGGACTATGCCTCATCATTATTATCTGCAGCCTCCTCATTTATGGCCTTTCCACTTGGGCCACCACCACCCTTTCGGGAATGTGCCATAATTGAGGAATCTCTAAGGGCCTGCTAAAATTCTGGATTTTGATCATCCACGTCACCGGGCATCTCCTCCTCATCATCTGCAAGGGATGCAAACAAGTCGTCATGGGGCCATGAATAGTACAAGGTGATAGTAAGGTTCTCAAATCTTCCTCTATTGCCAGTTCCTTACCTTTTGGCTTGTCGAGATCCTTTTGAAGTGTATTGACTGATCCCTGAATGACATCTACCCTTTTGCAAAGCTTGGACACGCTATCCAAAACTCCTTTGTTGGCCCTGTTGACCGCCCTATCAATCAAGCCTAGTAGATCATTTGCCAAGTCCCTCAATGGCCTCTTATGGTTGTCTGTTTTGTCAACCATATCTTGGCGGCCACCCTTAGTCAATGGTCTTCTAGGTGGAGTGTCTGTGGGAGTGTGTGCCTTAGAAGCAAGATGAGAAGCAGAGGAAGCATTCGCTTCATCATCCGAGTCATCAAACTCAACTTCCACCGATGTCTCCACCCTACGCCTTATGAAACAAGGTGTATCCCTGTCGATTTTCTTGTCAAGATCCAACATACTAGTGGCAGGGGTAGGAGTGTTACAACTTAAATAAGGAATGCCCCCATTTGCATATAGCTTACTGATGAGCATAGGTAAAGGAAATATATTAATCTCTTGGCGAGCCTTCCTCTTGATAACTAAGGCTACAATCTCACCAAATTTGACATGGTCCCCCACTATGATTGAGACTACCGGAATGGCCCCATCATGGTTTACCTTTTGGTCATTCTTAGAAGGTAGGAAGTCATACTGAACAAAGTCATACCAAAGACGAGCCTCAAAGTGCAGGGACTGTCATGGTATGTTATCCACCCATAGTGGCCCAAAGAGGTGTGCCAGGAGCAATGATAAGAGCCTCCTACTCAAGAGGTTTGTTCTTGACAGTCACCTTGACCATGAGTGATGGTGCTGGCTCAATTAGACTGCTCCAATAGATAGTATTGATTACATCTATAGTGAGTTGGATTTACTTGCCTCGAACAATAATGGATTCTATAGGGGGAAAAGTTTCTGGTCCCCCTTTATAGCCATTAGCATCTTGCGTGGCTTAATATGAAGCAAAGAACTGCCGGACTATCTCCCTCCTAAAATGATTGCCACTGTCGGCGAGAAAATTGTTGGGCGATGTTAGGCAGGTTATCCCCCACTGCATCCAGATTAAAATTTGCTTTGTGTTTAAGGTCCTACCCCTGTCTCGATCGTAGATGGCCCTCATTCCTTCAACTCTAAACCGAACTCTCTCCTCCTCTAAAACCTGAGTGCGGGAAGATGAGGATTTCTTCTTCCCTTTTGAGGTTGGATTGGAGGAGGAGGGATTCATTGGCCTTCGTAAACTCCAATTGGTTTTTCCCCTATTAGAAGACATTTTCTGCATATTGAGATTGTGAGTCCAAAAAAAAATCTTTTTGTCATTTCATCATATGTGAAAGAAAAAAACTCAAAAAGAAGTTAACAAACTAAAAAGGACGGAATGCAAAGGAGTAGAAAAACAAAGTAGGTGACTATTGGCTTATGCAAACCACGTGCGGACTGCACCAGACGAGGTGTGCATCATATGTGGCATCACATGAGCTAACAAAAACCTTCATTGGTTTTATCTTGGATGTGCAAAGTTGGTGCGGACCGTACTAACCAAAATTCCCATCGCACCAGCCAATGCACATCAAAACAGTGAACCGATAGCCTATTTTCACACATTGCGATGCCTTGTGCATTTTTCACATCAAGATCTACGGATCACGTGTGAAACGCACAAAGGCAAAATTGGAATTTTTGGTTCTTTGTGTTCTTGTGAATTATGTATGTGATTCGTAGAGCACGATTTGCATGAAGCACTTAGCACCAAGCAGTAAACCAATAATTATAACAACGAGGGCAAGGGATATAATGACCACATAATTATCCGGGTACTCAGACTTCCCCTGACTTTCATTAACACAATAAGAAAGCAAAAGAAAACTCAATGATTTCCCTTAAGAAGGACGTTACCACATCTATCAACGGGAATATCAAGTCTTCAATTACTCAATTTGGCACACACATAAATTCAAAAACAATTACCACCTCCTCTCACAAGATCATACACCCAATAAAATTTTCAACAAAGAACATGAGTAAATGATTATCAATAATTTATTATTAAACCTCATGAAAAATGATGATTTTTCCTTAAGAAAGACGTCACCCATTCTATCATCGGGCCATATAATGCATTATTCACAAGTGGGTTACTCAGAATTCACCCTATATTAAGATTTCACGGCTAAAAATCACTACCAATCAACATGTATTATCAAAATTCTAGTTCGACCAAGTTGATCCTTAGAAAAACCCACAATACAATTCGAAATTGCGGACCCAAAATTTTTGGATCTCACCCAAAAATCAACATGGCTATTCTAACAAGCATACTTCACAATATTAGTTCCCAACCTTCATAAAATCATGTATTTAACATCGGAGAACTTACCACAAGTGAAGATTAGGCGGGGAGAAGTAAAAATTCATGCTTTTGAGGAATAACAATGGTGACCACAATTTCACCCAGAGAGACGACCAGTGAACACGAGTGATGATGAGGTGGAGAGTTTTGGGTGAGAGGGGGAGAAGATTTTGGGGAAGTTTGAGGGATTTGTGGAAAGTTTTGGGAAAGAATTTGAGATGTTTAGGAGAAAATATAGAGAAAGAGGAGAAGGGTGGTGGATTTAAAGTTGAAAAGAAGAAGAAAACTGGTCGGGTCAGGTCGGTTAATGGGTTAGGTTAATTAAAAATTTAAATTTACCTCTGGTGCGCTGTGACGTGCGGTTCGCACAAGATGTTGTGCGATCGCATGTCATTTCACACCTCACCCTTTTTTATCCCCTGAATTTGCCCAGGCTTCTGCTTTATCATACGACCGAGGTGCGACACTCTCATGGGCTTGTGCGAACAGCACTACCCAGTGCACATCACCTCCAATTTCTCTTTTTCTTTCCAGGCTTCTGATTTGGCATGCTTTGAGCCATGTGACACGCATAATGGCTTATGTGAACTGCATGGTTCTCCACACATCCCATTTTCCCCTATTTTGCACTTGTTCATTTTTCTCCTCCATGCATTCCTAAAACAAACAAAAAACAACAAAAGGTAAAGAAAAACAAAGTAAAGACACTTGGGTTTCCTCCCAAGAAGCGCTTGATTTTATGTCGCAGCTCGACATTAGTACCTCAACCTTAGTATTTGTCAGATAGAATGCAAATCCGGTTGGTGTGGCCCCATCCTAATAAAGGTAATTGCTCCTTCAACATCCTCAAAACATCAATATGTTGCCGACTTGGCAACTCTTTAATCTTGGGCGTCTTGCCCATTTCACACTCCTTAAGTGCATGATAAAGCTTGCCCTCTAACTCTATTATCGAGATTACCCTCAAGTCATCTATAGGTATTATGGGTTGGCATACATTGAATGTCACCACTTCATTCCCAACTCAAAATTTAAGCTCACCGAGTTCAACATTCATGAGTGCTCTCCTCGTTTCTAACAATGGTCGCCCAAAGATGATGGGCATCTTAAAATCAACTATATAATCTAAGATCACGATATTCGTTTGGAGAATGAACTTATAAGCCTTCATCAACACATTGAATAAGATTCCTACCAGATGCTTAATGGACCGATCAACCATGAGAAGTCTCATAGATTTAGGTTTGGGAATAACCTATCCTAACTTGTTAAAGATTGCTAGGGGCATTAGATTGATGTTCGCCCCTAGATCTCACAAGGCTTTACGAAACACAAAGAGCCCAATAGTACATGTTATGGTGAACGCACTGGGATCGTCTCGCTTTATGGCAACATTGTTTGTCATCACAGTTCTACAGCTGTGGATATCTCAAAGGTTCCCACATCGATGACCTTATTATTTTTAAGCAACTCTTTCATGAATTTCGAGTACCCCGAAATTTGCATCAAGGATTCAACTTAAGGAATGTTTATCGATAGCTTGCTAAATATGTCAACAAACTTGCTGAATTTCTAATCTTCCTTCTTCTTGTTAAGCCTTTGAGTGTACGGAGGAGGTCCCTTGGGTACTGTGGTCGGCATACCTTACACAAGTGGGAGATCCTCCTTAAAATCAATGGTCTCTTAGGATGGAGATTCAGCCTCCTCCCTTTCATCATCAACATCAACACTTACCGAGGCACTGGGTGCACCAAGCTTTACCCCAACCCTCGGTTTTACAACATCTTCATCATGCGCGATCTCTTTTCCTTTTGTCTCCACGATGACTTCAACAATAATTTTCTTTGCCACAATAAACAGCTCTACAACAGGCTCTCTTACCACTCCACTTATTCTCCCACTCCTAGTGACAATCGCCATGACATGAGCATCATTCTTAGGATTTGTAGTGGTGTCACTAGGTAGTGTTCCTTTCAACCTTGAATTCATTTGGGTAGAAAGGCGATTCATTTGGGCTTCGAGATGTTTAATTGAAGTCGGATAAGATCTCATGGTTTGATGAAGAGTTGACACTTCACTTTTAAGCTCACTAACCCTGGTGTTTGTCATTTCCACATTCTTTTGCATCAAGGACAACATGTCCTCAATCTTGGAATGACCGAGATTGCTTGTGATTGGTTAGTACAAAGAATCCAATTTGTATGGAGGCATATACGGGTTTAAACTCTGGTGATTGTATTTATAACCATCCTTGTCTGGGTCTCTCCAACTGCCATCTCTATCTTTATCCTTGTTCCAACCTTGATTCTCATCCCTTAGGCAATAATACCCAGGATGAGAACCCGCTGACAAATATCAAATCTTACCATCAATGAAGGTCATTAGATCGTCATCACTAGCCTTTATCTCCGGTGTACTCACAGCATTCATGGTCTTAGCACCACCTGTCCCCATCATGTGCTTGGCATTCAAGTCTATTTGCGTCATCACTTTTTCCATGGTCTCATCCTTCTCTTCATCCTTCCTCCTTATCTCACTTGTTAGGATGGATGTCGTCACTCCCGAGGTTGGAATATCCACCTCCTTTGTGTGCAAAGCTTGGTTAGTCCTGGTCATTCTCTCAAGAAAGGGCGAGACAGCAGGAAATTGGAGATCCATAAAGGTACCACAAATTTATTCATTGAGTTCAAGGATCTAAAGAAGCATTAAAACAAGACATGGTCAGTCAAACCATGGTTAGGACATAACACAAGCTTTTTTTTAAATCTCAACCATGCCTCATGTAGAGGCTCATTGCAGAGTTGGCAAAAGTTGATAATCTCATCCCTTAGCTGCATCATACGTGATGGAGGGAAAAATCAAGTTGTAAAGGCATCTACCCATTCATTCCAAGAGGTAATGGACCCAATCGGCAAGTCCTCTAACCACGCTATGGCTTCCCCCTTTAGAGAGAAGGGGAATAGGCAAAGTCAAACGGATTATTTGGGGATATTTTTGAATATTAATGGTTGACATATCTCCACAAAATTATGGATATTTTGGTTTGCATCTTCGTGGGCTGCGCCTCCAAACATACCCTTCATTTGGATCAAATGGAGCATTGTGCTAGTAATGTGAAATACCGCATTTCCCACTGTGAGGGGTAGGTAGATTGCACCTACTCCCATTTGTATCACAGGCTCAGCAGCTTCTACGTCCATGTAGCCTCCGTTGACATTATCATTGTCACCTAACTCACTCATGGACTAGCCTGCTTAATCAAAACACAAACAACAAACAAAGTAAAAAGAAACAAACACTCTCAAGGTGATTTCAAATCTACAATCAAAAATTCTAAGCAACTTAATACCCCGACAACGGCTTCATTTTTTGATAATGCTTAATCGTACTCTCCTATTAGGAGGTATCGACGATCCTTAGAGCAAAACACATATGTAGTTTCCAATGGATATAGGGGTCGAACCCACAAAGAATTTAGAGCATAGCCTAGGTTATTATAAGAAAGAGTTTATAATGAGAGTGTGAGTAATATAAAAAAGGGAGAATTGGGAATCTGCCATAATTTTGCAATTCAACAAACAAACCAATAAAGTAAAATGGGGTGTAGACAATATAGAGGACGACTAGGGATGTGTGTCAAATGGGACTCAAACATGGGATAGGGTGAGTGCTTATTCATGAAAATTCATGCTAAATAACATGAGTAACCTTGGTTTTAGGCATGATTATTTATCTCTCGATCAACAACCATATATTAAACAGCCTTAAATCAAGCACTATTAATTAATCAATAAACAACCAAGCCATTGTTTAGGGAGGTCATACTATTTCTAGCTTTAAACACTTAAGTGGGTGATTCCATCGATTTGAGCTATTTCTAGCCTCAATCTAAATGGAAACCCAATTTCCTACTAGAAATTTCACATCTGAAGCTATGATCTCCTCTTTCAAGCAAAACCATAACCAAGTAAGGAAAATTAATGTTTGCAACCACCAAATTTAGAGTTAAAATATGGTGAAATCACTATACCTATGTCAATAAAGAATTTATAAACAAGGATTAGCAACTCCCACACCTATTTATCAAGTACCCATTATCAATACATCCCTAGGTAAGAGGTTTAGTTACTCATGCTTAAGGAAAGAGATATACCAAAAGGGTAATTCAATTTCCCTTCCATTCAAGTTAAATTTCTCAATATACAAACTCAATTTGTACATAAATGGTGGTTCTATGGATTGGGAAGAAGAAATTGTGAGAAACCCTCTTCTTGTTCTTAGAAGGGAAAACTTGTTCACAAAGCTAAGAATAATGTTCAAAACTCAAAACTATCAGAACTATATACAATTGTGCCTAAAATGGGTTAATAAATATTCCCAAAACATCACATAAACTAGGACCAAAAATCCCTTTAGGTGGTGTGCGGCGCGACATGCGGTTCGTAAGTCGTGATGTGCACATCGCACACCCTCTTCAGTGATCCAGTGACTCAAGCAAATTAGGGAGCTTCGTGCGAATGGGGTGCGGTTTGCACAAGGCATTGTGCATATTGCACATCAACCACACTCCTTGACATATTCTTCAGTTAACTTTCATCTCCGTGCAGAGGGAGGTGCGTTCTGCACCAAGGCAAGTGTATGTCCCACAAGCACTGCATCTCTCAGCAGAATCTTCATCTTGTTTGCTCACTTCACACTTCACTCCTTTTTGGAACTTTTTGGGTCTGATTCCTTGTTTTCCATCTTTGATCATAAGTACCTGTATAGACATTAATAAAGTCCATAAGAACCTCTAAAACTCATCAAAACATAACAACAATTCATTGATAAAGGCTCAAAAAGTTGGTAGATTACCGACTTATAACTCATCTACTCTCAATGCAAAGAACTCCAGTTGATTCATATGAATGAAATCCCTAACTTTGGCAGTAGCTATCCCACAATTTGGGTTAGCGAGAATAAGTGGCTACTAATTCACTTGGGAAGTCATAACTTGTGCCAATATCTGGATGACATTCCTGAACTCTGCGTTCGTAACCTAGTGGTCTGGAAATGGAGGATTAGCATTATGTGCATTGGCTCTGCGAGAAGGCATGATCTTAAACTCATAATGAATCAATTAGAAATGTATAATTGGAGCTTAACTTTATCGCACGATACTGAATCATGAAGGAAGTGGAGTTTACTAAAAATGTCTCGTAGCCTCTCTCTAATAAATATGCCGCGCTTCACACCCATGGAAAAGACTCTACTTAATGTGGCTTTCAGACACCCTAGGACTCTTGAACCTGATACTCTGATACCAAGTTTGTCATGCCTCGAGCCCACGCCTTAGATGTAACACAGTGCTTGGAACCACAAGTGACTCCAAGCTAACCTTTGATATGGAATCAGCTAAGCATTTTGATTAACAGAAACATCTAGGTTGAAGATAAACTAAATTTAATTTAAAAGTTCAAAAATATAGACTAAAAATATCTGAATAAATGAATATGTGAGTCTGAAAAGTAAAGTGACTGAAAAAGCTGAAAAATCTAACTATATGTCTGAAAGACTCTACTACAACAGACTCTGTCTATCCAGAATACAAGCCCCCAGCTAACTCCAAAATTGTCACGACCCAAAACTGGGTCATGATGTCACCTACATAACCCCCTAGTAGGCAAGCCAACCCAAATAACGTGGAAGATAAATAAAGTAGTTTATATAAAGGAATCGGAAGATATAAATGTAAGAGAGATAGGGCCAATTGCATATATACATACCAATTCTACTAAATATACAAAAAATGGCCCTAAAGTGACCAAGAAGACAAAATATACAAAAGAACCAACCCGGACCTGGTGTCACTAGTACAAGAGAGTCTAAAATATGGAGTAGCTATACAACAAACTCTGTCCATCCAAAATATAAAATATAGACAGAAATGATAGATGGAAAGCATGTACAGTTTCCAAAACACCAAGAGCTCACTGCGATCCAAACTGCAACAGGCCTTGAATGATAGGAGGATCAATGGGGGTGGCTCATACTAGGTATGCATCAGAAAAAGATGCTGAGTGTAGTATGAGTACCAAAACAATGGGTACCCAGTAAGCATCATAGGCCGACTGAGCGCATAAAGATAAGACATAATATAAAATATAGGAAAGTAAGCTAAATACAGGGATTAACCTTAATCTAGTTATAAAATTGAAAAAGGATTAACCAAACAAACAAGAAAGAAAATAAAAAGAAGTCAAACTAGACAACTGACAATCGTAGTACACTCAAGCCAATGTAATGCGATTGAAGATGTTGTGATGCATCAGTGCATAATAGTATAAACCCGAAAGACCGTATCAGGCATCCGGAATACCGTATCGAACAATGCATATATATATTTATGTCTGTATGTAAATGGGAAGTAAAACCCCGAAATAATGCATTGGGGGTCTAAAATACTGCATCAGAATAAATATATATATATATAATATATATATATATATATATATATATATATATATATATATATATATATATTTGTGTGTGTGTATGTGTGAAAAAGGAGAAAAGGGCCCGGGAACACCCCTCGGACCGACATAAAGTAGTATTTTTCCTTTGCTTTCCAAAATTAGTAGTAAAATCTCAAAATAATTCCCTTAAAGTCAAAAAATTATAGTAACCATAGTAAATCTTAAGTTTGGAACCAAAACCTTAAAAATCACCCTTTTATGTACCGATAGATATGAAAATGCAGTATGAGCATGTAAATTTCCACTTTCAGAGAATGTAGCACATAATAAGGCAAAACCGAGTAAAACAGCCTCCAATCGAGAGAACTGGCCTGGAAACCCCATCCAAATCCAAGTTATAGACTCGGGCCCACAGTTACACATAAAATCGACATTAAGGATAAAATAACTAGGACAAATAACTATAAGCTTCTACCCTACCTCTAAAACCTCTTATAAGTATACTAAGGATTCTATACAAGCTATAACAACACTATGACCTCCTAGACTAGGATAACAAGAATAATCCTAATATATGATCTGAAATGGCAAGTTTATTAGAAGTTACAAGATTTAAGCCTATTTCCATCTACAATCCAACCTAACGTTCCAGCAACATATATCATATAAAATCTAACTAATTTAGTCTAGGAAAGTAAACCGTAATCTATCTTAGGGTCAAACTACAAACACGAATTCTCCTGAACAACCTTAGAAAGCGTTCACGCTACCATGAACATAATCCCGGTGTCAAGATGAGATGAATGACACCCATATTGCTATACAAAAATTCAAGCCAAAAATTGTGTTGGAAAATGACCCTATATATGGGCCCGCGCAACAAAACATAAAATAAAAATTACAATTATATTTTCAATGGGTTAAAGAACCTATACCCCAAAGTTGAGTGTGAACGCGACTCATTTCTGATAGCCCTGAAGTCCTCTAGTTCAAGGGAAACAAATGGACCATGTACTGGAATTATAAACACCACCAAGCTAGAGAGTTAACCATAAGAGAAACAGGAGGTTGGAGCTCTAATCTATAGAGGAAAAACGAGTAGAAGAAGTGTTGGAAGTGAAATGAAATTCAAAAAAAGTGGGAAGCTTATAACTCTCGGTGCCAAGGCGAAGGGGAACCCATGCATGCGCAGGCGCGGGAATGCCATAGGACCCAGGGACCTTAGGAGCGGCCTGGCCACAACGCCTACCACGCTGCAAGCATGCAGCCTTGCCAGCGTAGGTAGGCATGCTGGCATGCATAAGCCAGCTCTAGAACACCAGCACAGGTGCAGCCTTGCACCCACCATAGCACCATACCAGCAACCAGTTGCTGCAATGCCAAGCCTTTGACAAACTTTGACACAGATTGACCTTCAGGAATGCATTTGGGGTCCCGCAAACAAAAATGAGCTAAGTTATTCAATTAAAAATGGCATTATGGACTAAATAAAATTGACGAAAATCCCAACGGAGGTCGATTTAACAAAAAGTGGTCCCCATGCCCAAAACTAACTATTAGCCAACCTTTACCAACATGAAACCCAAAGGTCAAAAACAAGTTTGGAAGCCTCAGGACCTGAACCAAAGGTCCCTCCAGCCAACAAAGTTGACATTCTAGAGCTAACAACACTGACAAAATTTCCATCCAAGGCCGTCTTCTCTAAATATTGACCAAAGTCAACCCCACAAGACAAATTGTCCTAAAAACACAGAAAACAACACCAAACCAAAATAAAAGCACCCAGACCCAGGCCAAAGGTCCTACTATATTGAAATCCTTGTTCTGGAGCGAACAGAACTGTCAAAGTTTGATTCTGAGCACGTATACCAAGAAAGTTGACCAAAGTCAATGGTTTTCTAAGTTCAAGTTCTAAAATAGGGAAATAGCCATAACGACCTATTGAACGGCCCAAGCACCAAACGTTCAGTCCCGACAAGTCATGAATGACCTATAGCTACTGAGGGAAAGCTTAAAATAAAGGAAAATCATGAAAAATAGAAAATAACCTGGAGGGTCATTACAAAAATACTGAAAACTAAATAGCCAACAAAAAAGAAGTATAAAGGTACGTCATCAAATGATGAGAACTCACCACTGGCTATCAATGGGATGGCACTAAATCAAAGTGATCACGAGACTAAATTTGAGAACTTGGACTTGCATCATGATAGGATGCATCATATAAAGTATGTGTCAGTACTTCGAATGTACTGAGCATGTTGATAGGTTGGTAATCTATGAACATATTGAGACTTTATTAATGAATTATTGCTATGTTTTGATAATATTTAGAGGTTTCTGTGGCCTATTGATATGAATACAAGTATTCTTAGTCAAAAGTAGAAAATAAAGAATCAGACTGAAAAGAGCTCAAAAAGAGTTGAAGTGTGATGTTGATCAAGAGAGATAAAGATTCTTTCGAGAGGTGCGGCCACCGTGCGATATACATAATGTTTGTTGTGGTCCACATCTCTCTCCACATAAAGATCAATGGAAGAATAAGAATCTTCTAAGGGGGGCGGCCGCGTGAGACACACACAATTCCTGGTGTAATTTGCACAACACCCGAAGTTCAGCTAGAGTCACTGGTATGCTGAGATGAAACCGGGCCACACACAAGATGAGACGTGTGAAACACACGTCACAACGTATAGCTCCCGAGGGGAATTTTTGTATACTGTTATGTGATGAATTAGGAACATTCTAAAAACCCAATTTAAGCATAGTTTTGCATAGTTTTTAAAAGTGTTTTGAGTATTGAAAAAAATTTCTCTCTCAAGGAAAGATAGAGGGTTTCACTCCATTCCCTTCATCTTTAACCTTGGATTCACCATTTTTGTATTTTTGAGCTTGGATATTAAAAACTTCTTCCATTAATGAAAGAGAATTTTAATTACTCATTTGGTACTATTTCTTATTCCTTTTGCATGAGTGGATAAGTCTACTTATCTAGAGGTGTGTTGATGATGGGTATTTGAAATTGGGTTCGTGTCTTTCTTAATTGTGCTTATAATTGCTAAATTGATATGGGTCTAGTGAATTCTTCATGTTTTAACTCTAAAATTAGTAGTTGCAAACATTTATTGAAAGTACTTGATTGTGTTCTTGCTTGAGAAAGAGGTTCATATTTTTGGATGAGAATTCACTAGTGGGTACTTGGGATTTCCACCTAGATTGAGGCTAGAAATAATTCAATCACCGAAAACACCCATTTAAGACTCTAAGCTAGAAATAGTGTGACTTTCCCAAGCCTAAAATTGGTTGGTTATTATTGAAAACATGGTGCTAGAATAAAAACCATCAGAAATATGATTGTTGGATCAAAATATTGACATTCATAATTAAAACCAATGCTATCCAAGTCGTTTAATGAGAATTTGCACATTTAAGAGAGTATCTTAACCTATGCTTAAGTCCTAAAGAAAACATACCACTAGTCATCCTCTCTCTTGATACAAATTTGTGTTTACATTACGTCTTTAAGTTGAATTGCAAATTATGATAGATTTCCCAATTCCCTGATTTTCTCCTTTTTACTTTATTATTGTTTGAACATTGACTCTATTGGTTATTGATATACAACAATCTATTAGACAAGTCTATCACTTCTATGTGGGATCGACCCCGGCTCCCATTAGGTTTATAAAAAAAAATTTGCTTAACAATTGCCTTCACCTCCGTATGCAAAGTGTTACTTGAGCATTATCAATACTGGCATTGTTGCCAGGGAATTGGTTTTGAGTAGCCTTTTTTATTGATGTTTTAAAACACTTTGTGAGTCTTAGTTCATATTTACTGTGTTTGTTATTTGTGACTTTTGAACTGGTCCCATATAGACATCCTTCGAATGCAATTGTCAAATACTTTTTACTTGGCCCATTTGCACTAGTGAGGGTGACTATAGTGGACTATAAGTGAAATATGTAGGGAGCCAAGGGAGAAATGGGTATGACCTCCGCTACACTACTTGATGAATGGAAGAGGAATGGTGCGATAAGGGATAGAGAGCTATCACTCGCTAAAACACTTCTTGAATTTATGACCCTTAGTGTGAGAAGCCATATGTTTGAGACAGTTAATACCATTGGCTTTGTTGGGGCTGTGAAATTGGTAGAAGATGTGGATTGTCCTAGTGAAAATAGGGAAGAAGCACTGGCTGGAAACCATGAGAGGGGTTCCCACAGAAGTCTCTAACAATCAATCCAAAGATTAGGGAGACAATATCATGGGAATCAAGGTTGGAATGTGAAAAATGTTGGTTCTTGGGTCGAAAATATGCTTGTGAAAGTGCTAGAGAAAGTGGAGTCCACTGATGAAGGCGTCAGAGAGTTGAGATATGATCTTGGGAGTCTAGCTCATACTGTGTATTCACACTCTGTCACCATCAAACTGCTTAAATATAGAATTATATGGCTCACTTCCCAATTAAAATCTGAGCTATTGAAGAAAGATGAAGAAATAGATTAAGTGAGAGATCTAGCCAACCCCATGGAGATTGCAAAGCCAAATTTGAGTAAGCCTAGAAACAAGAGGACTTTGGGTAATGGGTTGTAAAAAATTCTAGATTATCAGAACAAAGTGCCCAAGGTTTGCAAGCCCTTTCCTAAATGTCCACCTCCTTTCCCTCAGAGACTTTTGCAAGAGAAAGAAAGTGAACAATTGGGAGGACTTGAGGATATGCTGAGGAAAATCATCGTCAATGTTGAATCAAGCGAGGAGTTTAATAAAAATGTCCGAGTATGCCAAGTTCATGAAAGAAATGTGCACTACAAACAGTTTTGAAGATTGTGGGGTCGTTCACATGTCCCCTCAAAGTAGTGCAATATTATCGGGTAAATTTGTTAATGATGAGGTGACTCCGGGTGTGTACACCTTTTGTGATGCGAATGGGGTGCATAGATCAACAAAGTTGGTGTGTGATGAAAATGTGAGTGTGAACATAATATTGTTAACCACCTTTAGATGATTGGAGCTTGGCCAACCCAATATCACGAACATGAACATGCTTATGGAAGACTGGTTGATGAAATGTCCCGTGTGAATTAGGTATGACATTTTGGTAAAAGTGGGTCGGCTTGTCTACCCTATAGATTTTGTTATACTTGATTGAACTGGGGTATTTGAAATACCAATTGTTCTGGATAAGCCAAGTATAAAAATGGAGTGCATATTGAATGAAATGAAATTAGGGGAATTAAAGTTCTCCATGAGTAAAGAAGAGGCAACATTTGATGTTTTTCGGTCTATGAAACAACCAAATGAACTTCAGATGACATTTGTAATTAACAAAATTTAGGAGAGCATAGAATTACATGTTAAAGAAGGGTTAGTGGATGAAGCATTAGAAGTCATTCTATTATATTATGATTTTGAAGGAATGGTGGAATACGATGAAGTATGTTGTGCTTTAGTGGGAATGGGTTCCTACCTCTACCATCTGAAGAAGTTTGACCTTGACTTGAAGAACCGGCAAAATCCACCTTCCAAACCTTTCATTTTTGAATCACCAGTGTTGGAGTTGAAGCCTTTTCCATCACATTTGAAGTATTCTTATTTGGGTTCCAATGAGACATTGCCAATGATCATCTCTAATAAATTGAGTGAAAAACATGTGAAGACGTTGCTCATGGGCTTGAGAAGGAACATTCATGCCCTTGGGTGGACTATTGCCGACATAATTGGCATACCCTTGGGAATATGCACACACAAAATCAATCTTCAAGTAAAATGCACACTGTCGATTGAACATCAAGGAAGGATGAATATGCCCATGCAAGAGGTGGTCCAGAAGGAAATAATAAAGTGGTAAGATGCGGGAGTGGTTTTCACAATTTCTGATAGTACCTGGGTTACACCGGTCTAATGTGTGCCAAAAAGGGGTATTATTGTTGTGCCTAATTAAAAAGAAGAGATGATAGCCTTGAAACTGGTAACCGAATGGCGAGTATGCATGGACTACCAAAAGTTGAATTCTTGGACTGAGAAGGATCATTTCTCCCTCCCTTTCATGGACTAAATTCTTGATAGATTGGAAGGATGTGGCTTCTATTGTTTAGTTGATGGATATTCCGGATACAATCAAATCTCTGTTGCTCCAAAACACAAGGAGAAGAAACTTTCACATGCCCTTATGGGAACTTTGCATTTAAAAAGATGCCTTTCGGTTTGTACAATACCCCATCCACGTTCTAATGATGTATGAAGTCCACATTCTCTAACATGGTTTAAGACACTATGGAGATATTTATGGATGATTTTTATATAGTTGAGGACAAGTTTGATGACTGCTTGATGCATTTATAAGAAGTACTAAAATGATGCGATGAAACAAACATGGTTCTGAACTGGGAAAAGTGCCCTTTTATGGTAAAAGAGGGAATAGTATTGGGTCACAAAATATCCAAAAAAGGGTTTGAAGTTGACCAAGAAAAAATTTAGGTCATCTCCAACTTACCCCCTTAAAAGACTGTGAAAGGGATACATAGTTTTCTAGGCCACGACAGGTTTTAGTGGCGCTTCATCAAGGATTTTTTGAAGGTGGCTTATCCCTTGTGTAAGTTGCTTGAAAAAGAGGCCAAGTTTGACTTTTATAGTAGTTGCATGACATCATTCCTCACATTGAAAGAGAAGTTTACATCAACCCCCATCATTATCGCACCGAATTGGTCAAAGTCTTTCCAGGTCATGTGCGATGCCAGTGGTGTGGCTTTGGGGGATGTAGTTGGTCAATAAAAGGATAAACTCTTCCACCCAATTTATTATTCAAGCAAAATATTGAATACAGCCCAAACGAATTACACTGTAATGGAGCAAGAGTTGCTAGCTGTAGTGTTTGCCTTTGAAAAGTTCTGGGCATACCTTTTGGGGACCAAGGTTGTTGTGCACACGGACCATATTGTGGTCAGGTACTTGATGACAAATAAAAACACCAAGCCCCGACTAATTTGTTGGGTGTTGTTACTCCAAGAATACGATTTTAAAGTAAAGGATCGAAGAGGATGTGAGAATCATATGGTGGATCACTAATCAAGATTAGAAGAAGAGGAAAGGCCCATGGGGGAACTTGAGATAAATGATTCATTCCCTGATAAACACATTTTGGCTGCCTCACATAATCTTACACCATAGTTTGGTGACTCCGCAAATTTCTTTGCAAGTGACTTACTTCTGGATGGTTTAACGTCACACAAGAAAAAGAAGTTTATTCATGATGTTCGAAAATTTTTCTGGGATGAACCCTACCTTTTCTGGGTTTGGGCCAATGGCATAATCCAAAGGTGTATACCTGATATTGAAATGATGCCCATCCTTAATGCTTGACATTCTTCACCCGTCGATTGTCACCACAGGGGGGTGCAAATGATATCAAAGATATTGCAAAGTGGGTTTATTGTCCGACACTTTTTCAAGATGCCCATGATTTAGTGAAGGAATGTGACAAATGTCAGCGTGAAGGGGGTGTGTCGCGATGCCAGGAACTCCCATTGACGCTAATCCTTGAAGTTGAGTTATTCGATGTTTGGGGCATCGACTTTATGGGCCCGTTTGTGAGTTCGTGTGCGAATATGTTCATTCTTGTGGCTGTCAACTATGTTTCAAAGTGGGTAGAAGCTATGGCGCTACCAAATAATGAGGGAAAGTGGATCATATCGTTCCTCAAAAAGCATATATTTGCTCAGTTTGGCAACCACCCCCCCCTCCCCCGCTATCATTAGTGATAGGGATCCTATTTTTGCAACAAATTATTTAGTGCTCTACTTGAAAAGTATGAAGTCAAGCATAAAGTTGCTACCCCCTACCACCCACAAACAAGTGGGTAGGTTGAAGTGTCCAACAGGTAAATAAAGGTCATTCTTACAAAATAGGTAAACATCAACAAAATGGATTGGGCCCAAAAGTTGGACGATGCACTATGGGCCTATCAGATAGCCTACAAAACCCAGATTGAGCTTTCCCTCAGCGGCTTCCAGTCATTTATGACTTGTCGGGATCAACGGTTCGATCCTGGGCCATTCGTTAGGTCATTATGACCATTTCCCTATTTTAGCTCTCAAAGTTGGTAATTCTTTGACTTCGGTCAACTTTCTTGGTTAATGCGCTCAGAATCAAATTCTAATAGTTCTGTTGGCTCCGGAATGTGGATTTTGGTCTAGTGGGAGCATTGGTATGGGTCTGAGTGCTTTCGATTTGGATTTGTGTGGCCTTGTGTGTTTTGAAGTCAGTTTGGCTGGTAGGGTTGACTTTGGTAAAAATTTGGAAAAGACAGCCTCAGATTGAAATTGTATCAGCACTGTTAGCTCCGTAATATTGACTTTGGGCTAGGGGGACCTTTGGTTTTGGTCTCGGGGCTTTTGGACTTATTTTTGGGTTTTGAGTTTCTAGTTGGTTTTGGGCGTGGGGACCACTTTTCATTAAAATGATCTTCGTTGGGAGTTTCATCTATTCCATTGAGTCTGGAATTCCGTTTTTGGTAGGGTAGCATGGTTGGTTTTTGCTCACGGGGTCCTCGATGAATCCTGAGGGTCCGTCGAAAGATTTTTGGACTTAGGGAAATTGTTGGTTGCTGCATTAAGTTGCAGACCCTTTTGCTCTTCGCGATCGCGAGGATCCCATCACGTTTGCGATGGTCTGGTTTCTTGACCATCGCATTCGCGAAGGGTGTCCTTCACATTAGCGATGTAGCCAGCTGGGACCCGTCTTGGCTTCCTCTTCGCGAATGTGGCCTGGACCATCGCAATCGGGATGGTTGGGCCAGCTATTCTTTGCGAATGCGAGGGTCCTATCGCAATCGCGATAAAGGACCCCTGGAAGCTATTTAAAGTCTCAACTTCGTTTTCTCCCTCAATTTTCTGAAAACTCCATTGTTGAAGCTCCCAAGCTCCAATTTCAAGATCCCTTACTTCACTATTCTTCACCAGGTAAGTTCCCTCATCACCCCTCTCCTCCCTCCCTGTTTATTCTCATAATTTTCCCGCTAAAACTCTATTAATGTTAATTCTTAAGGGTGGGGGTGATCCTTGTGGGAATCTGATTCTTGGGGCTGCATGCTCATAAATTTTGTGCAACTCACCTCCGTGACGTATTCCTCTTGTTGAGGTAGGTTCCTGCCCTTAAATTATGACCTTTTGCTGTTTTATTTCCGTGAATTAGAAGCACTTTGGGGCTAGTTTGGGCCCCGAATTGAGCCCCGTTCGTGACCAAACTTTGGGCATGGGTTCCATAACCCATCACAAGCATAACTATGATTTTTGTTTTTTGTTTCGTTGCGCGAGCTCCGGGGTCATTTTTCTGACCCAATTTTCGATCCAAATTTTCGTATAGCAATATGGGTATCTTCTTCTTGTCTTGATACCTAGATTATGTTCTTGATATCATGGCATCTTTCTTAGGTTGTTCGAAAGGGAAAGGCACATGAGTGACAATTCTTGCTTGAAGTTTGGCCCCGAGGTAGGTTACGATTTACCTTTTGGACTGAGTTTAGTTAAATAGTATATATTTATATGTTACTGGAACGCTAGGTTGGATTTTAGATAGACTTAGTCTTAAATCCTATTTATCATGTTAATTGGCCATTTTAGGGTTTTAGCCTAGGACTGTATGTTATCCTTAGCCTAGGAGCTTGCTTCTTCTGTGTGACTAGTATAAAATCCTTACCATGCTTTTAGGAGGATTTGGAGGTAGAATAGAGTTTTCCCATTGGTTTCTGATTTTATTTCCGCTTTACCACTTTATTCTATCATTGTGTGTACCTGTGGGACCGCGACCATAGCTAGGATTTGGATGGAGTTCTAGGTTAGTTCTTCTGTTTTGGAGGGTATTCTTGCCATGTTTGATCTGATGGTGTGGTTTTTTCCTCAGTTTGTGAACATGCATACTCATAATGCATGGCATATCATTAGTACAACAAGGAAATGATTTTCAAAGGTTTTTGGGTTTGAAAGGAGGCTCTACTACTGTTGTGATGATTTTTCAAACTAAATCGAGCTGTTTTGAGTATCACCTTGGTTTTTAGAAGGAAAAATGAGGAAATACTATTTTCTGCATATGTATATATATTTATAGTTCGATGTGGTATCCCGGACCTTTGATGCATTATTATGGGTATTTTACTATCTCACATATATATATGCAGAGTCCGATGTGGTATTTTGGGCGCCCGATGCGATATTTCGGGTTTATATTATATTGCATTCATACATGCATCATCGTGCACCACATGTGGATTAACTCTGGTTGGCTTGATGTTGTTTTCCTTCCCTTTCTTTTGGTTTATTAGCATGTCTCCGGCTTTATAACTAGATTTAGGTTGATCCATGTATAGTTAGTTGCTTTCCTGCAATCTATTTATATATACTAACTTTCTATGCTCGATCGGCCTCTGATGCCTACTGAGTACCCGTTGTCTTTGTATTCATAGTACACTCTGCATCTCTTTTTTTGATGCAGCACCTAGTATGAGCCACCCTCAATGATCTCCAGTCATTTGAGACCCGTCGCTATTCGGATCGCGGTGAGATCCCGGCACTTTGAAGACTTTACATTCTTTCCATCTTGTACATCCTATCTATATTTTGTATTTTGGATAGACAACATCTGTTATATAGCTACTCCTTACTTTAGTCGCTCTTGTACTAGTGACACCAGGTTCGGGCGGGTTCTCGTGTTGTTTTTTCTTTTTGGTCACTTTAGGGCCATCTTTGGTATATTTTGTACGTTGGTATGTATATATGTTATTGACCCTGTACTTTCTTTATATCTTCCGCGTTGGCCCTATCCTTTCTTTATATCTTCCGTATTTTCTTTAGTTTAATTATTATTTATTATCTTCTGCATATTTGGATTAGGCTTGTCTACTGGAGGATTATGTAGACGTCATCGTGGCCGAGTTTTGGGTTATGACAGAGTTGTATCAGAGCCCTAGGTTTATCGGTATCACCAGTACAAGAGCAAAGTGTCTAGTAGAGTTACATGGATCGGTACAATGACGTCTATATCGAATCTACGAGAGGCTATTGGACATTCCTAGGAAATATGCCATATTGTTTGATTCCTTATTGTGCGTTATTGGCTTAATCAACATCTGAGTATCTTCATTTCACTCTTTTTCAGATGGTTCGGACGAGATCTTCAGTGGGTGTGGACAAGGGCCCTGCGCCTGCAGTTAGAGACCCAGCTAGGGGACGGGGTAGGGGTCGACCCAGAGGTTGAGGTAGGGCATGGGCTGCGGTGCCAGCTCGGGCCCGGGCTAGACTACCATCACTAGAGCCTGAGGTTAGGGTGGATGAGGTTCAGTATGAGCCAGAGCATGTGGGACTAGCCCAGCATCCGGCAGGTTTTGTGGATACTCCAGATTTACCGGACACCTTGGTTCGATTTTTGGGGTTTCTTAAGGGTATGACTCCACTAGTAGCTTCCCCGAGCAAACCAATTGGTTCTCAGGTTCGAGGTGAGGCTCAAACTTCAGCCCAGGCAGCCGCACAGGGTTCAAGTGTCCAACCTGCTATTGTGCCTCCCAGATTGGAGGTACTAACAGTTTCTGCAGTCGCTCCACTTACTCCCGCCATACTGGTTATGTCTTCTGAGGAGAAGAAGATACTAGGTAGGTTCTTGAGATTGGGTCCTCCGAGGTTTTCGAGTGCTGCTACAGAGGATGCACATGAGTTTTTGACTAGCTACCAGGTTAGGTTACATAATTTGGGGTTACTTGAGTCTCATGGAGCAGATTACACCACATTTTAGCTGGATGGTCCAGCGAAATAGTGGTGGAAATCATATGTTGATTGCGACCAGTCGGGTCACCTCCGCTTACTTGGGATATGTTCTCCATAGCTTTTCTGGAGAAGTATGTACCGCATAGCATGAGGGAGCGTCTGATGGATCAGTTTTCTGGGTTGGAGCAGGGCTCCATGAATGTGTCTGAGTACGAGGTTCGATTCTATAAGTTATCCAGACACGCCACTATGATTCTGCCCACCGAGCATGAGAGGGTACACTATTTCATCTGTGGTCTGACTCTGCATCTTCGCTTGACTACAGAGGATATGGTAGCATCGGGTCAGTTTGGATATAGTTGATCATGCCAGCACTATTGAGGGCATTCTTCATGAGGCCCAAGGGGGCAGCGATAAGAGGCCCTTCCATCAGGGCAGTTTTAGCGGTTCACAAGGCCATGGTAGGGGCTACTATGGTAGGGGTCAGCATCACCATCATTTCTAGTCGAGCCAGCCTGTTCAGGTGGCATTACAGACTGCTGAGGGTCAAAGTAGCCAGAGTATCATTCCTGCTCCACGAGGTGGTCATTCAAGGTCTACAGTCCATGAAGGTCATTTCAATTTGGCCGGTTCTTTACAGTGGAGTACATTTGGTCAGGGTTATTATGAGTGTGGAGAGATAGGCCACTTTTCTAGAGACTGACCATTGGTGCAACATCCTAGGAAACAAGATCAATTGGTTCATGCCCCCGAGGCTTCATCACCTCCATCTAGAGGCAGGGGTGGGTACTTAAGGTGGTCCTCAGTCCGGTAGGTCAGGTGTTGTGATCACAAGTACGATCTCTATTTGTCATCAGTCTGCTTCTACTTTGTTTGATCCGGGGTCTATATTCTCATATGTATCTGCTCATTATGCTACTTGTCTGGGGTCTGCTTGTGAGTCCTTGCCTATCCCTTTGCGTGGATCTACCCCAGTAGGTGATTCATTAATAGTGGATCAGATGTATCGGGCTTTTATGGTGACTATCTTGAGGTATGAAACATGGGTAGACTTGGTTGTCCTTGATATGGTCGATTTTGATGTGATCTTGGGCATGAATTGGTTTTATTCTTATCATGCTGTCTTGGAATGTTTCGCCAAGACTGTTACTCTTCTGATGCATGGTATCCCTCCTATCATATGGAAGGGAGCCGATAGCCACATGCCGAGGGGAGTTATATCCTTTCTGAGCACCCAACGGCGGGTTCAGAAGGGGTGCTTAGCTTATCTTGCCTACGTCCATGATACTAGTGCCACCACACCTTCTCTTAAGTCTGTTCCTGTGGTTTGCGAGTATTCGAATGTGTTTCCTTTCGATCTTCCTGGTCTTTCTCATGATCGTGACATTGATTTTGGTATTGATGTGGAGCCGGGCACCAAGCCCATTTCTATTACACCATATCGGATGGCACCTGTTGAGTTGAGGGAGCTTAAGGATCAGCTCTAGGATCTGTTGAGTAGAGGGTTCATCCGGCCTAGTGTGTCTCTGTGGGGTGCTCTGTTTCTGTTTGTGAAGAAAAAGGATGGGTCTATGCATATGTGTATCGACTACATGCAGTTGAATAAGGTGACAGTTAAGAACATATATCCAATGTCACGTATTGATGACTTTTTTGACCAGCTACAACGTGCAGCATTGTTCTCTAACATAGATTTGAGGTCCGGTTATTATCATCAGTTGAGGATTAGGGCTGAGGATATCCCAAAGACTGTATTTGGGACTCGATACAGCCATTAGGAGTTCCTAGTCATGTCTTTTGGGTTGACTAATGCCCCAGCAACATTTATAGAGTTGATGAACCATGTGTTTTGTGCCTACGTGGATTCATTCATGATTGTGTTCATCGATGACATTCGGATTTATTCAAAGAGTAGAAAGGAGCATGAGCAGCATCTTCGATTGGTACTTCAGACCTTGCGAGACTGTCAGTTGTATGCCAAATTTACTAAGTGTGAGTTTTGGCTTGAGTCTGTCGCATTCTTGGGGCATGTGGTGTCCAAGGATGGGATTATGGTATATCCAGCGAAGATTGCAGCAGTTTATGATTGGGCTAGTCCTACTTCTCCTACTGAGGTTCGCTGTTTCATCGGGTTAGCAGGTTATTACAGATGGTTTGTGGAGGGATTTTCTTCGATAGCATATTCATTGACTAGATTGTCTCAGAATAATATTCCCTTCCAGTGGTCAGATGAGTGTGAGGCAAGCTTTCTGAAGCTCAAGGCCTTGTTGACTTCAGCTCCGATTCTTACTCTTTCGGTTGAGGGTCAGGGTTTCACCGTATATTGTGAAGTGTTAGGTATTGGTTGGGGTTGTGTGTTGATGCAGAAGGGCTGTGTTATTTCATATGATTTCAGACAGTTGAAGGCTCACGAGAGGAACTACCCCACACATGACTTGGAGTTAGCAGTGGTAGTCTTTGCGTTAAAGATATGGAGTCATTATCTTTATAGCGTGCATTGTGAGATCTTTACTAACCATCGTAGTCTTCAGTATATTTTCACCCAGAAGGATCCAAATTTGAGGTAGCATAGGTGGTTTGAGCTACTGAACGACTATGACATTTCTATCCTCTATAATCCAGGCAAGGCAAACGTGGTAGCGAATGCTTAAGCCGGAAGATGGTGAGTATGGGTAGCTTGGCTTTCTTAGCTACGGAGGAGCGACCCTTAGCTTGGGACATCCAGTCCTTGGCTAATAGGTTAGTTTGACTTGACATTTCGGAGATGGGTTGTATTCTTGCTTGTGTTGAGGCTAGGTCTTCCTTGTTGGAGCAGATTTGGGCACAATAGTTTGATGATGCGAGAGAGAGGATCATTCGTGACAAGTTTTTGAGTTGTAAGGCTAGGAAGGCAAGTTTAGATTCAGTGGGTATTTTTAGGATCGAGGGTCGTATCTGCATTTCTAGAGTTGGTGACTAGTTAGATTGATACTGGAGGAGGCTCATTGTTCTAGATATTCCATTCATCCTGGGGCAGCTAAGATGTATTATGACTTGAGGCAACACTACTAGTGGTGTGGGATGAAGAGGGATATTTTGGTTTTCGTATCCAGGTTCTTGAACTATCAGCAAGTGAAGTTCGAGCACCAGAGGCTAGCTGGTTTATCACAGAGGCTACCCATTCCACAGTGGAAATCGGAGCATATATCCATGGATTTTATAGTCAGATTGCCACGTACTTTTCGAAGGTTTGATGCTATTTGAGTTATCGTGGATAGGTTCACGAAGTCTGCCCACTTTCTGCCAATCCATACTTCCTATTATTCCGAGAGGTTGGCTTAGATCTATATTTGAGAGATTTTCCGGTTGGATGGGGTGCCAGTTTCTATTATTTCTGACCATGGTACTCAGTTCACTTCGAACTTTTGGAAGTGTATTCAGAGAGAGTTCAGCACTAGAGTTGAGCTTAGCACTGCTTTTCATCCGTAGACAGACGGTCAGTCAAGGCATACCATTCAGGTTTTGGAGGATATATTGCGGTCCTGCATTATTTATTTTTGTGGTCAGTGGGACCAGTGTTTAGCCTTGGCAGAGTTTGCATATAATAGTTACCATTCCAGCATTTAGATGGATCCATTTGAGGCATTGTACGGTAGACGGCGCAAATCTCTGGTGGGTTGGATTGATGCTTTTGAGGTTAGACTGTGGGGTACCAATTTACTTTGTGATTCTATAGATAGAGTTTGAGTCATTCAGGAGAGACTTCTTACTGCCCAGAGTAGGTAGAAGAGTTATGCTGACTTGAGAGTTTGAGATCTTAAGTTTATGGTTGGCAACAATGTGTTCCTTTGGGTATTGCCCATGAAGGGCGTGATGCAGTTCGGAAGGAAGGGTAAGCTCAGTCTGAGGTTCATTAACCCATTTGAGATCTATCATTATATTGGAGGGGTTGCCTATGAGTTAGCCTTGCCTCTTTCTCTTTCTAGTGTATATTCGGTGTTTCATGTCTCTATGATGCAGCGGTACATTCGGGATGAGTCTCACATGCTTCAGTTGGAGTCAGTTTAGTTGGATGAGTCTTTGGCTTTCGAGGAGGAACCTCTTGCTATTTTTGACAGGAAGGTAAGGAAGTTGAGGTCCAAGGAGATTCCGTCAGTTAAAGTTCAGTTGTGGCATCATCCTGTCGAGGAGGCTATTTGGGAGATTGAGACCGACATACAGACCTGTTATACTCGTCTTTTTGGGTCTTCAGGTACTATCCTTATTCTAACTTTTGCGGATGAAAGTTCTTTTAGTAGTGGATGTTGTAATGACGCTCCAGGTCATTTTCTGCTTTTCATCCCTTTTCTGCATTTTGAGATTTCCCTCAGCGGCTACCAGTCATTTATGACTTGGCAAGATCGACGGTTCGGTGCCCGGGCCATTTGTTAGGTCATTATGACCATTTCCCTATTTTAGCTCTCAAAGTTAGTAAATCTTTGACTTCTATCAACTTTCTTAGTTAACGCACTCAGAATCAAATTCTGACAGTTTCATTGGCTCCGGAACGGGGATTTTGGTCTAGTGGGACCATTGTTCTGGGTCTGAGTGCTTTTGGTTTGGTTTTGTGTGGCCTTGTGTGTTTTGAAGTTAGTCTGGCTGCTAGGGGTGACTTTGGTCAATATTCGGAGAAGACGACCTCAGATTGATATTATGTTTGCGCTGTTAGCTCCGGAATGTTGACTATGGGCTAGGGGGACCTTTGGTTTGGGTACCAAGGCTTCTGGACTTGTTTTTGGGTTTTGAGTTTCGAGTTGGTTTTGGGCATGGGGCCCACTTTTCATTAAAACGGTCTCTGTTAGGAGTTTCATCGATTCCATTGAGTCCGGAATGCCATTTCTGGTAGGGTAGCATGGTTTCTTTGTGTTCACGGGGTTCCGTATGAACCTTGAGGGTCCATCGGAAGATTATTGTACTTGGGGAAATTGTTCGTTGCTGCATTAAGTTGCAGACCCTTTTGCTCTTCGCGATCATGAGGATCCTATTGCGTTCGCGATAGTCTGGTTTCTTGACCATCCTATTCGTGAAGGGTGTCCTTTGCATTCGCGATGTAACCGGCTGGGACCAGGCTTTGCTTCCTATTCGCAAATGTAGCTTGTACCATCGTGATCGCGATGGTTGGGCCAGCTATTCTCCGCGAACGCGAGGGTCCTATCTCGATCGCAATGAAGGACCCTTGGCAGCTATTTAAAGTCTCACCTTCATTTTCTCCTTCACTTTTCTGAAAACTCAATTGTTGAAGATCCCAAGCTCCAATTCCCAGCTCCCTTGCTTCAGTATTCTTCACCCAGTAAGTTCTCTCGTCACCCCTCTCCACCCTCTGTGTTTATTCTCATAATTCTCCTGCTAAAATTCCATTGTTGTTAATTCGTAAGGGTGGTGGTGATCCTTGTGGGAATCTAATTCTTGGGGATGCATGCTCGTAAATTCATGCAACTCACTTCCGTGACGTATTCCTCTTGTCGAGGTAGGTTCCCGCCTTTAAATTTCGAGTTTTTCCCATTTTATTTTTGTGAATTAGTAGCACTTCGAGGCTATATTGGGCCTCGAATCGATATTCGTTCATGCCTAGACTTTGGGCATAGGTTCCTTAACCCACCGCGAGCATAAATTGTGATTTTTGTTTTCTGTTTCATTGCGCGAGCCCCGAGGGTCATTTTTCCGATCCGATTTCCGACCTGATTTACTGTATAGCAATATGGGTGTTTTTCTTCTCGTCTTGACACCTAGATTATGTTCTTGATAGCGTGGCAGCTTTCTTAGGCTGTTCAAAAGGTGAAGGCACACGAGTGACAGTTTGTGCTTGCAGTTCGGCCCCGAGGTAGGTTACGGTTTACCTTTTAGATTGAGTTTAGTTAGATAGTATATATTTATATTTTACTAGAATGCTAGGTTGGATTTTAGATAAAATTAGGCTTAAATCTTGTTTATCATGTTAATTGGTCATTTCGGGGTTTTAGCCTAGGACTGTATGTTATCCTTAGCCTAGGAGCTTGCTTCTTCTGTATGACTAGTACAAAATCCTTACCATGCTTTAATGAGGCTTTAGAGCTAGAATAGATTTTTCCCATTGGTTTCCGCTTTTATTTCTGCTTTACCACTTTATTCTATTAATGTGTGTACCTATGGGCCCGAGTCCATGGCTAGGATTTGGACGGAGTTCCAGGTCAGTTCTCTTAGTTTGGAGGGTATTCTTGCCATGTTTGATCTGATGGTGTGGTTTTTTCCTCTGTTTGTCAACATTCATACTCATATCGCATGGCATATCATTGGTACAAGAAAGAAGCGGTTTTCAAAGGTTTTTGGGTTTTAAAGGAGGCTCTACTACTGTTATGATAATTTTTTGAACTAAATCGAGCTATTTTGAGTATCACCTTGGTTTTTAGAAGGAAAAATGAGGAAATACTATTTTTTGCATATGTATATATATTTATAGTCCGATGCGATATTCCGGACCCCCTATGCATTATTTCAGGTATTTTACTATTTCACATATATATATGCATAGTCCAACGCGGTATTCTAGGCGCCCGATGCGGTATTCCAGGTTTATATTATATTGCATCCATACATGCATCATCGTGCACCGCATTACATTTTCTTTGGCACGTGGATTGACTTTGGTTGGCTTGATGTTGTTTTCCTTCCCTTTCTTTTACTTTATTGGGATGTCTCTGACTTTATAACTAGATTTAGGTGGATCCATGTATAGTTAGTTGCTTTCCTGCAATCTATTTATATATACTATCTTTCTGCGCTCGGTCAGCCCATGATGCCTACTGAGTACCCATTGTCTTGGTACTCATACTACACTTTGCATCTTTTTTTCTGATGCAGCACCTAGTACGAGTCACCGTCGCTGATCTTTTGTTGTTCGAGGCCCATAATATTTCGGATCGCAGTGAGCTCCTGGTGTGTTGGAGACTTTACATGCATTCAATCTTGTATATACTCTCTATATTTTGTATTTTGGATAGACAACATCTGTTATATAGCTACTCCTTACTTTAGTCGCTCTTGTACTAGTGACACCAGGTCCGGGCGGGTTCTCATGTTGTTTTGTCTTTTTGGTCACTTTAGGGCCATTATTGGTATATTTTGTACGTTGGTATGTATATATGCTATTGTCCCTTTCCTTTCTTTATATCTTCCACATTTTCTTTAGTTTAATTATTATTTATCGTCTTCCGCGTATTTGGGTTAGGCTTGTCTACTAGAGAGTTATGTAGACGCCATCATGGCCCGGTTTTGAGTCGTGACAGAATGTCTCCTTACCAAATTGTCTTCAGGAAATCATGCCACCTACCAGTGGAAGTAGAACATGAAACCTTGTGGGCTTTTAAAAAACTGAATTTGGAATGGGAAAAAGCCGCTCAAGCAAGAGTTAAGGGTCTTAACGAGCTAGATGAGTTTTGGATGCGAGCTTATGAAAGCGCCTCACTCTTCAAGGCCCGCATGAAATACTATCATGATCAAAAAATTCTCAAGCGTGAGTTCTCTCCGAGAGATTAGGTACTTTTCTTCAACTCTAGGCTCTAACTTTTTTCAGGGAAATTAAAATATAAATGGTTTGGCCCATTCAAAGTATTTCATGTATTCACAAATAGAGCAATAGAGCTAGATGTTGAAAATGGCTCAAATTTTAAAGTAAATGGGCAGCGAGTCAAGAAGTATTTGGGCATACCTGAAGAATTCGCACTCTTAGAAGCAATCTACCTTGATGAACCATGAGTAAGAGGTACCATCGTCGAGCCGTGACATTAAACCAAGAGCTTCTTGGGAGGCAACCCAACCATTTACCCTTATTTTGCATATTTTTCTTTTTGGTGTTACTTTGTGTGTTGTTTTTGTTAAAGTTTGTAGGTAGGAACCAATCTAGGGATGTTGGAATGATGCATAGGCATTGAGCCACTTAAGGCGTGCAACACGCGAAACACATATTGACAAGTGTGCTTCGCATGGGCCATCACACTTCACGACAAATACACCGTCCAACATTCAAGACCACGTGCTCTGGGCTATGCGATCGCATATCACTGTATGCGTATTACTCCATAGTTTGCATGACAGAGACAGAATACTGAAAAATATCATCGATTTTGGGACCCTGACATGCGATTATCACGCGATCCGTATAATCAATTGTGCTCGTCGCATGAAATTTTGCACTACCAATGTAATGACCCTTCCAGTCATTTATGCATTTTTGCCTTTCTTGTACTATTAGAGCTTACCTATAGCAGCCCTAAGTCATTTATGTCTTGTTGGGATCGGTAGTTTGGTTCCCGAGCCATCTGCTTGGTCTTTCTGGTTGTTCCTTGCTTTAGAGCTTTAGACTTTGGAAATCATTGACTTCAGTCAACATTCTTGGTGAACATGCTCAAAATTGAATTCAGACAGTTCTGTTAGCTCTAGAGCATGGACTTTGGTCTAGTTGGACCTTTGTTTGGGATTAGGGAGCTTTTCAACTTGGAATTCTCTCTCGTTCTGTGTTTTCATGATAGTTGGTCTTGCTTGGTTGACTTTGGTCAATATTTGGAGAAGATGGCCTCGGATGGAAATTCCATCAGCGGTGTTAGCTCTAAAATGTTGAGTTTAGGGTATAGGGACCATTGATTTGGGCCCCGAGGCTTCCTGACTTGATTTCAGCCCTTGAGTTCTATTTTGGGAATAGTTGGACTAAAGGTTGATTTAGGCGTGGGGCCCACTTTTCATTAAATCTACCTGCCATTTTCAGTTGAATAGCTCAGGTCGTTTGTGTTTGTGGGACCCCGAATGTGTTTCTGGTGGTCCATCGGAGTTTAAATCCTTGTTGGTGGGCTGTTGGCAGCTTGTTGCTTTTATAAAACCAGTTGCCCTATGCCTACGCGGGCATTGACTGGCTACGCATAGTCCTAAGCCATGCTGCCCCATTTCTACTTTGCCTATGCGGCGCTTTTGCCTCCTATGCGTAGGGCATTTGGCCAGCCGCCCCATTTTTGTCCTTCGCCTACGGGGGCCATGGTCGCATTTGCACAGGCCATGGAAGGCCGCCTCTCGTTTGCCTTCTCCTAGGCATCGCCTTGGCCGCGTTCGCATAAGCCATGGTAGTCAGCTTAAGTATGCATTTTCCCTTCCTTCTCCTTTATTTCCCCAACATAACAACTTCGTTCCTCCATTGCCAAAGATCTCCAAACCTTTAAATTACTCCATAATTGTTCCCTACTGGTTGGAGAGTGTTGTGGTGACGATCCTTTCTCGTTAATTGGATTCCAAAACAGGTAACTCCTCTCTTTAGTTCTTGATTTCCATTATTTCTTCATTAAATTCTTGAATGGGTGGGCTATTTTGGAGCCCCATTTGTTGTCCATTTCCGCTCAAGTTTTGATAATGTGTCCTCGCGAGGGTAAGGAACACATGGGTGTTTTTCATTTCTAATTTTAGGTTGTGGGGCCCACAGGCCTGCTTGTGACCTGGATTTTGACCCATTTATGTTTATAGCATTATGGATATTGTTAGTCTCATATTAATGTATAGATTACTGTGTTGATAGTATTTCTGTGAATTGGAGCTTCCCAGAGTAGTTCGAGCTTGGACGACTCCGTCCCCACAGCTAGTCATACGATGACAGGCAGGGTATGGCTTCCACTATCTAGACTATGCGTATATAGACTATTACTACACTAATTAGTGTTCTTGGGTGGGTTGTTATAGGTTGGTACCCTAGACCTTGTCTACCTTTCTATCCGTTTATTTCATACGTTGATTGTAGAATTAATGTAGTATTGCTATTCCTCCCTTGCAGCCTTGTGTGGCCTTTGTTTATGACTCAGACCATAGACGGTGGGATATTTGGGAATTTCCATGAGTCCCGGACATCGTGACCTTACTTTAGGTTGGCTACCTATGATGTAGAATCGCTTGTGCCTGTGCAGGGTCGATAGGAATGTTTGTGAGCCACTTTGGGCTAACTTTATTGTGTGCGAGCATGTTATTCATGAAAAAAGGATTTTTCTGCATGTTTTACTACTATTTTGGCTTCGGGCCGACTATCAATGGTTTTTCTAAACTTTGCATGGCCTCGAGGGACCATTTTCATTATAAATGATGATAAAATGGGATTTTGGTATTGAACGGTGGATTTTTCTTGAGATAAAAGTGATACTATGTTGATTTTCTCACTGGTTTTCTTACTGATACTAGACTCGGCTATGCCGGAGTGCTAGACATGTTTTATGATGATTTTAGACCCGGCTACGCTCTAGGCACCCCTTTAAGAGGGTTATTGAGGCTTACATACTAATTTTAGACCCGGATATACTTCGGGCACACTTTGAGAGGGTCTTTGAGATTCCTTCTACTATTTTAGACCTGTCAGTATTGGAGTACGAGGTAAGATTTTCCCGTCGAACTTCATATGGTATAGGCTATTTTTGATGTGGTGAGCATGGGCACTTTTCTAGGAATTGCCCCACGATTGTGTATCCTAGAAAGCCTAGTTGTTATCATTGTGGAGAGATTGGTCACCTTTATAGAGCTTGTCCCCGGCGAGGGCCGGTTGGGCCTTCAGTTTTGACTACTCAGTCCAGAGTTAATACCCATTAGCTTGATACTCCTCTTGGTGGGCCAGAGGTAGAGGTTCCTGATATCGTTGCTCCAGGTTAGGCTTTTGCTACCTTCGACTTGTGATAGTCCTGCTTGCGTTGCGATTCTATCCCTTTTGTCATTTATTTTCTTATATACCTACCTGTTATTTGTTTAAGTTGTTTGGCTATCCAAATTGTAGTACCGATATATTATGTTATTGATAGTTTATTCTTTAGTAGTGGATGGGGGTAAGTTAGCCTTGAGGGGTGTTTTCCTGGAGTTGTAGCTCGTGGGTAGTTCTTATTAGTCTATTTCTAGTTGGGTTATCCCTATTTCATTATGATTTTGGACTTGTGGTTGAGTTGCCCTTGTTGAGAGGTCCTAGATGGTTGTTGCCTAGGCCATTATCTAGCGTGGCTAGATATCCGTGTGATGGTTCTGTGTATTACCGGTAGTTGGGCTAGAGTTAATATTTTGCCTCAGTTGGGAGATATTGGTTATCCTAGTGTGCATAGATTGGTTTGGTCTCCCTAGTGTCTAGAGTCGACCCTCTTTGTTGATTAGTTTAAGAGGTTTGTAGGTATGTGGGTTGTTCCCATATTCTCCTCCACTTCCTGGTCCGTTGGGTGTTTTGTTATATCCCTAGCTCCAGTTGGAATGAATCTTGATCGTAGTTCTTTCAATGAGCTCTGGATGTTGGAATCGTGATTGGGTCTTGACTTTAAGCACTTCCGACTTAGTGTTGATCATAACCTCGTGGTTAGGTTGTATTTGTAAGCATTTCGGGTGAGTTGGGCATCCGGCTCATTCTTCTCCTGCCTTATTGAATTTGACGTGTAGCTACTAGTAGTAAGGTAATGTCTTCAGGTTCTTATTCGAGAAAGGATTTGTAAGGTTTAGTATGTGCTAAGGAAGCATTTTTGTTTAGTTGAAAAAGAAGGGAGATGACTCTTTGTTTGTGTTTAAGTGTCCTCGTAGTTGCCTGAGGTGGCGATGAAGGTTTGCTTTGGGATTGTGGGTTGGTGATTCGATCCAGCCGTCTACACATATCCGTGGGTTTTCCATCGATTGGTTCTTGTTTCAGTAGCAGCTGCGGTGTTGGCAAATTGTATTTTAAGGCCTAGTTGGCTTCGGTTCTTAAGGGTTCATTGGCAGCATAAAGGTTCGACCAAGGCTTTGGTTGGTAGTTTTGAAAGTCGGTGTTCAGAATCATAACTTGGCAGGTTACATCGGATGGTTTGTGGCAATTTCTATTTGGTTGCAGAATCCTAGTGCCGAGAGGCAGTGGGTGCGGGCAACTTAGCTTCTTTTACTTCAGTTGTGGATGCGGCTATTGGCCCTGGACACCTAGTCCTTGGCTAACCTCTGCAAGAGGCAAGATATTCTTGATTTCAGTAGTGTTCTAGTTAGTACGAGGTTCTTCTACCATGGTTGGACAGACTCAGCGGCGTAAGTTTGAGCTTCAGCAGTGGTGTATGCTTTATGTGGTCAGCTTGTGCGGGTTAAGACCAGCGAGGCTATTTTGAGATCTGATGATACGTAGAGACTGGTAATAGCCATTCGTTTGCCCAAGATTTGAAATCTTGTTTAATTGATTCATCTGGAGTTGTTAATTATGTGGGGTTCTAGTGTTGGTTAGACTCGGCCAGTATGGATGAGAAGTTCGTTATGATATATGCTTCGAAGTGGTTGGTTGTTTGCAGAACTAGTAGAGCGGTTGATTCAAGCAAAAGGAATGAGTTGAAAGTATATACAAAAATTTCTACGGCTAGATGGTAACTTTGAACCCCAGGCACCTTTTTCCTTTGCCTTCGGGGTGTTTGGACTTGATATTTGTGGCATGATGGACTTCTTCCTGAGGTGAGATTTGTAAGGCAATTTCACAATCAAATGGTGTTCGAGTGTTCGGAGTAGCAGTAGTGTTTTCTAGAGTTGGGAGCTTGGCTCATGGTTATAGACTTCGTGGTAGGCTTACCACACTTCCTGCAGGATCGTGGTTTTGGTTTGGGTCTTTTGGGAAGGTTGCCCTAGTTCATTCACTTTCAGTTGATTCAGACCTGGCACGGTTCAGTTAGCAAGTTCGATGTTAGCAAAAGTGTTCGTTCGTTGGTTGGTGGTCAGTCAAGGCAGGTAACTTTAGTTTTAATGATATGCTACGGGTTGTTATCTTGGATGGCAAAGCCTAGTTGCCTATATCTTGGCTTAAAATGCATTTGTACAGTGGGTGACTTAGTTCGTGGTAAAGTATAAGCAGGAACTATGGAACTCTGGTGTGTTAGTTGATGCTTCGAGGGTGGTTTGAGTATTCGGCTTGTATGCAGCTTCCTGTTTGTGGTGCTAAAGGATTCAGTTCAGAATAAAAAAAAGGGGTTTTGTGGATCAGCGGGCTCATGAGTTGAAGTTTTGGGTTGATGGATTTTCTGGTAATCTTGGCATAGTATTGAGGATTTGAGTTTTGTATGTTGATAGCCTTGGTGCTCTGGTTTTGGTGTTGTGTAGGTGATTTTTCGGTTAAGATTCTCGAGGTTCAGTTAGGGTTGGTAGATCTTGGAGGTTGAAATCTAGCTTGGCTAGTAAGAAATTAAGGCTTGGTTGCTTTCTTTGGTTCTGTTATATTGGGTGTCATCCGGTCGCAGAGGTTAACCGGGTTGTCTGAAAGAGTAGTGCGGGCGTCGTATCCGCTATTCTTAAATCTCTGGTATTTTCTTCCTTTCTGACTTTCGGGGACGAAAGCCTTTTTAGTAGTGGATAATGTAATGACCCTTCCGGTCATTTACACGTTTTCGCCTTTCTTGTACCATTAGAGCTTACTTGTAGCGGCCCAAGTCATTTATGGCTTGTCGGGACCGGTAGTTCGATGCCCGGGCCATTTGTTTGGTCTTTATGGCCGTTCCTCATTTTAGAGCTTCAACTTTGGAAATCGTTGACTTCCATCAATATTCTTGGTAATATCAAAGAAATAAGCCAAGGTTCTAGGTCAAAGGAATTCCTTACTCGAAAGTTCGAGTTAAAGAAATGCCTCGTGTAACACCTCGCCCGTTTGAAGGTTTAAAGTAACCCATACTTTTGAGGTAAGACTAATAGAGTCTAATATACTAAGAAGGATGTGTTATGAGGTATTATAATGGCAAAATTGTCGTATGATAAGTTTTGAAGTCAAGCAAGTTGCGAAACAAAAGTCGGAAAAAGTTATTGTAAATTCCTTTAAGGAATTCTCTTCAAATTTAGGTTAAATGTCTTGGGGTGTTTCTCCCTATCTATAAAGATTTAGTGGGCCCCCGATATACCAAATCTAAGGTCTACGAGTCTAGTTTCCAACGCACTAAACCGTTCGTCCATACGACTTCAGAATAGAGAGATATTCACATTTTTGTAAGACTGCACAAGCAGACACGTCAAAGTGGGGTCCACATCCTAAGTCGGTTCAGCTTATAAAAGCTGATTTCTCCTTCGTTTTAACTCATTTTTTTCACCCAAAATTCTTAGAAATCAGAGGGATAGTCCATAAATAATCCATGGACTTTGATCCTTTCAATTCGGAAGTTTAACGGAAGTTGCTCTACGTCGCGAGCTCGTCATTTTGGTGTAGTTAGTCCCATCAATTTCATGGCGTATCTTCATGGGTGTTGATGCAGAGAGCTAGCAGGTGTTTTCTTGAGTATTTGGCAGTAGCTATGGAGTTATTTTGGTGAGGTATGTATCTTGTACACTTATCTATTTGTTGAATCAAGATTCTAAGCTTCTAGCCACGAAAAGTTGTATTTTTTGATAACTTGTAGTAGTTTCTTGTTGGATTTGGATATGTTTGTTGTTCCTGCAAGGAGACAGGTTGTTAATCTTGGGATATTGAATATTTTTGTCAAGTAAATCTCTCCCCTATGACCCTCCTTCGTTATTATATGTTCTAGTATTGTTTTATGGATTTCTGAGCCCCGAAGTGGTGTTTTGGATATTGTGGATTTGGACAGCCCCTTTATCTTGTTATGTTTGGTTATTGTTGTGGTGTTATGGTTGTGGTAAGGTGATGAAGGGATTGGGAAATTGTGTGATTCTTTTTTGGATCGCATACAATAGTGATTGGATTGGACAACGTGAAGTACGCCTTGAAATAGTGCCTCGGGAGCTCGTCGCTCCTTTGAGATGTGGTTAACATATTATTCTTGGATTTAGCTGCCATTTCTTATTGTTACTGGCCTCATTTTTATGCTTTGGAGTTGGCTGGTCGCGAGTGTGACATTAACACCTTATCAATTGGCTACGGCTCGTTCTTGCAGCCTCGTCGATTCTAGCAATTGTTCCATTACCTTGGTTGCTCAGCCTTCATAGAGATGCCTTTGGGGCTTCAGTTAAAAGTATTCTTTTGTGATTTGGAGCTTCCCGAAGTAGTTCGAGTCTGGACGATTCCGTTCCCGCAGCTAATCATCGGATGACAGGTAGGTTATGATTTTTCCCCTATCTAGACTCTGCGTATATAGGCTATAACTGCATTAATTAGCATCCTTGGATGGTTATTATAGGTTGGTACCCCAGACCTTGTCCCCCTTTCGTCCGTCTATTTCATACGTTGTTTGTAGTATTCGCGTAGTAATGCATATTACCTTTGTGGTCGTGTGTGGCCTTGTATTGACTCTAGAACATAGATGGTGGGCTATTTGGTAATGTCCACGAGTCCCGGACATAGAGATTATCCTTTTAGGTTGGTTATGTCTGCTGAGTAGCTATTGGGCCTGTGTAGGGCTGATAGGAATTGTTGTGAGCCATTGGGATACTATTATATTTGTGTGCGAGCATATCATCCATGAAAAAGGTTTTCCCCTGCATGTTTTACTACAGTTTTGGCTGTGAGCCATTACTGACAGTTTTGCTAAATTTGCATGGCCCTACTGTTGTTGATAGAAAAGGGGATTTTTGGATGTTTTCGCACAGATTTTATTACTGGTACTAGTCTTTGCTAGGCAGAGCACCAGACTTGATTTTATTACTGATACTGGTCTCTGCGGGGCGAAGCACTAGACTTGATTTACTTCAGTTTTAGACACGGTTACGCCCGGGCACCCTTGGAGGGGGTTTTGAGGAATTTTCTACTACTTTAGTCCTGGACGGGGTCTGGGCATGCATACTTGAGACTGGGTCTCTATCTTGATCCCGGACTTGCTTCCGGATGTCATATCTTGATACTGAGTTTTAGTATGGGCTCGGGGACCTCAATGGACCTTGCCGCTCTGGGCCTGGGGCTTCAGGCTGCATGCGCCGGAGGGAAAGGTATACGGTGGAGTAGAGGTATACAGGCTGAGACCTTCCATGCAACCTACTTGCTTGGCCTGATTGGCACCGGAGGAGGTACATACAGAGGTTCTATTTCACACATCATATCATATCATATCATGCATTGGATTCCACCCTTGTTTGCTGTGTGTTCAGTGTACGCTCCGGTAGTATGGGATGCCGGAGGGTTTTCTTTCACTTGATTGTGTTCCTCGGTTGTGTGGGAGGCCGTTGGGACTGTAGGTAGACTATATTTACTCCTGTATTTATTTAGAGCTTGTCTTGGCACCAGGTTCTTGAAAGATTAGTGATGGCTAGCTTGTTGAGGCTTTGGTTGTGGGATTTTTTATTATTGAGAGGGCTTTAGAGTCCTATCTTATTGAGGCACTTTTGTGTGGCCTTCTGAGCATAGTGTGAGACTCTGGCTCTATCTTTGTGGGAAGTTGAGTGGTATCTCTCGGTTATTGTGGCCTAGTTATTTCATCCTAGGGTTGCACTTGTGAGGTGATTCCCTGGTTATGCTATCATGTGATTGGATTGGTGTTATGACTTCCTTATACTCGTTGATTCCATTTTGAGTATGTTTGACTGCTCTCTGTCTTTTCCTTTTACTTGAGGTTACCAGTATACCGCCATTTTCTCAACTCTCTCTCTACTTACTTATATTATTGTGCAAGGACTCCAGGTGTGTTCTCCTTTCCTTCACCTGTGATTCTAAGTAATTGTATCTCTGTGCTAGCATGTGTTACTTGAAGCTCTTGGTTATGGATGATCTGTGCTAGCTCTTTGTGCCTTGCTTATTGCCTCAGTGACTGCTTTCTTGCTATCTGTTACTTACTGCTTTTATATCTTATATGCGCTCAGTCGGCCTATGATACCTACTGAGTACCCGTGGTTTTGGTGCTCATACTAAACTTCTGCAGTTTTTGGTGCAGATATTAGCTGAGCTTTTGCCGTTGATCACGTTGGAGACTCGTGCAACCTTTGGATCTTTGAGACTAGGGTGAGCGTCTGACGGTCGGGGCTTGTCTACATCTCATCTGTTGTACTGTTGCTCCTTGTAATTTCGGAAGCAATTTATGTTGTATTTTGTTACTACTAGCACTTGTATCCTATTAGAAGCTTCTGTACTATTGATACAAAGTCTTGGGGTTGGTGTAGTTTCCTTTATGTATTTATATTCGAGTTTTACTTTCGCTTATTTCTCCTTGCTGGTGCGTTTTGGTTAGGTAGTATGTCATTACTAACCGTTCTGGGCTACATTAATTGGTTCGCCTACTGCGGGATTGTAGGTTCCATCATGACTTGAGAAATCGGGTCGTGACAACGGACAACAAATGGGGCTACAAAATAGCCCACCCATTCAAGAATTTAAAGAAGAAAGAATGGAGAAATCGGGAATTAAAGAGAGGACTTACACGTTTTAGAAGCCAATTAACGATCAAGGATCATCACAACAACACTCTCCAACCAATAGGGAACAATTATGGAGGAATTTGGAGGTTTGGAGGTCTTTGGAAATGGAGGAATGAAGTTGTTATGTTGGGGAAATGAAGGAGAAGGAAGGGAAAATGCAACCTTATGCTGATTGCCTTAGCCTATGCAAATGTGGCGAAGGCATCGCCTAGGAGAAGGCAAAAGAGAGGCGGCCTGCCATGGCCTATGCGAACGCGGCCATAGCCCATGTAGGCGAAGGCCAAAAATGGGGCGGATGGCCAAATGCCCTACGCGTAGGCGCCAAGGCACTGCGTAGGCAAAGCAAAAATGGGGCGGCATGGCTTACGCCTATGCGTAGGCAGCTAATGCCCGCGTAGGCAAAGGGAAACTGGTGCTATGACAGCAATCAGCTACCAACAGCCCACCAACAAGGATTTGAACTCCGATAGACCCTCAGGAGTGCATCCGGGGTCCCGCGAACAAAAACGACCTGAGCTAGTCAACTAGAAATGGCATTGCGGATCCAATGAAAGCGATGAAAATCACATCATAGGTCTATTTAATGAAAAGTGGGCCTCACACGCAAATCAACCTTAGGCCAACTATAACCAAAATGGAACTCAAGGGCCAAAATCAAGACTGGAATCCTCGGGACCTGAACCAATGGTCCCTCTATCCTAAGCTTAACATTCCAGAGCTAACAGTGCTGATGGAATTTCCATCCAAGGCCGTCTTCTCATAATGTTGACCAAAGTCAACTAAGCAAGCCCAACTGGCCTGAAAACACAGAACGAGAGAGAATCCCAAGCTGAAAACCTCCCGGATCTTGACCAAAGGTCTAACTAGACCAAAGTCCACGCTCCGGAGCTAATGGAACTGTCAGAATTTGATTACAAGCACGTTCACCAAGAATGTTGACTGAAGTCAATGATTTCCAAAGTCTAAAGCTCTAAAATAAGAAATGGCCATAAAGACCAAACAGACGGCCCATAAGGGTCATTATATCATCCACTACAGGTAAGCTCTAACAGTACAAGAAAGGCAAAAACGCATAAATGACCAGAAGAGTCATTACATCATCCATTACTAAAAAGACTTTTGTCCTCGAAAGTTAGGAAATAAAGAATCACTAGAGATCTAAGAACAGCGGAAACGAAGCCCGCACTACTCTCTCAGACAACCCGAGTAGCCTCATCGATAGGACGGCACCCAACAGAATGAAACCACGAAAAGCAACCAAGCCTTAACTCCTTGCTAGCAAAGCTAGATTCCAAACTCAAACTCCAAAACTACAAGGGTCTGCCAACCCAAACTGAACCCCGAGAATCTCAATTGAAAAGCATCGACACGACACCAAAACAAGAGAGCCAAAGCGATCAACAAACAGAACTCAAATCCTCAAAACCACAATGAAGTGCACCAAGAAATCCATCAACCCAAGAACTCTAACTCATGAACCCACTGATCTGCAAAACCCTTTTATTCTAAACTGTTTCCTTTTGCACCACAAACAGGAAGCTTCACATAAGTCAAACACTCAAACCACTCGAAGCATCAACTGACATACCGAAGATCTATAGTTTCCGCTTATACTCTACAACAAATGAAGTCACCCATTTATACTTGGACTCTTTCTAGACCGAGCTATAGCCTACTAGCCTTTGCCATCCAAGATAACAACCTGTAGCATATCCTCAAAAACTAGAGTTACCTATCCCGATTGACCATCAAACAATGAACGAACAGTCTTGGTAACATTAAACTTGATAACTGAACCCAACTGAACAAACCATCTGAACCAGACTAAAGTTTGGACACCAGGGTTAGGGAGGGCATGCATGAACACCTTGTGTTGACAAAGAAACTATCGATTATCAAACAAAAATCAACCTCGTTTAATCGTGCCAAGTCTAAATCAACAGAAAATGAATGAACCAGGGCAACCTGCGCAAAAGACCCAACTAAGACCAAGGCCCTGCAAGGAGTGTGGTAAGCCTACCACTAAGTCTATAGATATCAACTAAGCCCCAAACTCTAAGAAATTGTTGCTGCTTCAAACACTCGAACACCATTCAATTACGAAATTATCTTACAAACCTAACCTCGTAAAAAAGTCCACCATAATGCGAATATCAAACCAAAACACCCCGTAGGCAAAGGAAAAGGTGCCTGGGGTTCAAGGTCACCATTTTGCTATAGAATTTTTTGCATAACCCAATAACTCACTCTCGGCTTGAATCAACCGCTCTACGGCATCAGCACACAAACCAATTATTCTAAAGCATACCATATGCCAAACTTTTGGTCCACACTGGCATAGCCTAACCAATACTGGAGTCCCACATAAAAGACAACCCTTGAAGGATCAACTAAACAAGCTTTTAAACTCCCGACAAACAAAGGCGACCATTGGTATCAAGCACTATTAGAACCTAGAATAGCGTCTCTAGTCTTAACCTGGACAACCTGATCACTTACAATACCACCACCACTGATCCTCAAACTTACGCCACTGAGTCTGTCTAACCAAGGTAAAAGGAACCTCGATCTATCAAGAACATAACTAAAATCTAGAATGCCCAGCCTGATCTAATAGTTAGACAAGGACTTGATGTCCAAGGCTAACTACCACTCCAAATCCGAAACAGAAAAGATAAGTTATCCGCATGCATTGCCTTCCAGCATAAGGATGCTATAATCAAAGTGAAGCTCCAACGAACCATCTGATATAACCTGTTAGTCCATAATTCTAAAACCCAATTCTGATTTACTGACCAATGCCTCTGTCAAACCCATATGCTGCGAATGAACACTAAGGAATCGAAGCCAACTAGGATTTGAAGATGCAGGTTGACCCATCTATAGATGTGACTGAAACTTGGGTCCCCAAAGAACATAACCAGGAAGCCACATTAAACTACAGTCGGTCGAATCATGTCATTAGCACATAAGTCAAATCAAACCTTTATTCGTCACCTCTGTCAGCTACTAGACACACTTATGAACTAAGAGTCGTATCCCTCATTTTTCAACTAACCCGAACCTTTCCTTAGTATACACTGAACTTTAAAAACTCTTTCTCAATAAAACTTGGAGCCATTCCCATAGCTCCTACATCCATATTGTCAAAACTCAAGAAGGTAGGAGAAGGATGGGTCGGATGCCCCATTCACCCCACATACTATGAACACAACTCAACCACGAGGCTTTAGTCAACACTTAGCCCAAAAGCTATTGCCAGAACTCGATCACAATGCCACAATCAAAACTCAACCAGAGTACCACGATCAAAACTTATCCTGACTGGAACTGGTAAGACAAGAAGACCACCCAACCAAACTAGAAACTGAAGGAAACTTATTTGAATGACCCACATACCTTCCAACCTCCTAAACTAACCAAACAAAGAGGGTTGATTCTAATCACCCAAAAAAAGAAAATCTAAACAATGCTCACTAGCATAAGCAACACCTCTCAACTTAAGAAAAGATCTAAAACTCTGGCATAACCACTGGTAACGTCAAACTAACATAAGATCTTCTAGAAAATGCTATATAACAGCCTAGGAAACAACCATCTAGGACCTCTCAACACGGAAGGCTAAACACAGGGCTAGAGTCACAATGGAACGGGAAGCAAAACCAACCAGAAAAGAGACTAACAAAAACTACCCATGAGCCATGACTCTGGGTAAACACCTCTCAAGGATAACTCACCCCATCCATTACTAAAGAATAAAATACCAAGAAAATGATTCATAAATACTACAACTCAGGTAGTCAAACAGCTAAACAAGGAACAGTCAGGCAAACAAGCATAAACATAAAAAAGGATAGAATCGCAATGTGAATAGTACCACCACTGACTGTAGGTAACAAAATCCTTACCTGGAGTGATGATATCTGGAGCCTCTACTTATGGCCCACCAAGAGAGGCATTGGACTGACGGGATCTAACTCTGAATTGAGTAGTCAAAGTTGAAGGCTCAACCAGCCCTCGTTGGGGACAATCTCTATTATGGTGACCAATTTCCCCACAATCATAACTACCGGGATACGCATTTGTGGGTCATTTCCTAGCAAAGTGTCTCTTTTCATTACGCTGATAATAACCCTTGCCTAAACCACTGGACCAAAAGCCACCTCAAACCATCTGGGGACCACCCCTGCAACCCTGTACACTACCTCTCGCTTCTTGAGGACCACCCTTACTACCATGCACTCCACCTGTAGCCGATTGCACTAGAGCCCTAGGAGATAAAACTGGCTGACCCTATTGACTGGAAGGTGGGATCATAGGGAAAGCCCTAACAAAGTGCCCACGCTCACCACACTAAAAATAAATTCCACTGAATACATATGGGCGGGAAGATCTTGCTGAACAAGATTGGCCACCAGGACCTACATACTAAAAATGCAAACCTCTAAGAATCTGACATGTACCATGTTCACTGAGCTCGACATGTCCTATTCCATCACCCTCTAAAACCTATGGAGAAACCACAACTGGCCTGGTAGATAAGAAGTAATAGGACCTATCTCTGGTGAAGAATCCCCTACCTCAAGTATAAGAACCTCGAGAACTGTCCTGGAAGGGATATTTCTTAGCACAACCTTCATAAGCCTCACGTCATAAACCTTCAATAGCCCAAGCATGGTTGACTACCAAAAGAAAGATGGTCCTCAAGCAAAAAACTCACTGGTGGTTTGAGTATCTTTGTTCAAAAAGGGCCTTTAATCATGAATTATTGTTATGTTTTGATAAGATTTAGAGGTTCTTATGGTCTTTATTGTTATGAATGCAGGTATTCTTAGTCAAAAGTAGAAAACAAGGAATTGGACCCAAAAGAGCTAAAAATGAGTTGAAGTGTAAAGTTGATCAAGAAAGATGATGATTTTGCCGAGAGGTACGGCTGTTGTGTGTTACGCACAATGCTTGGTGCAGTCTGCACCTCCCTTCATATGAAGATCAATGGAGGAAGAAGAATCTGCTAAGGGGTGCGGCCTCCATGCAACGCGTACAATGCCTGGTGTAGTTAGCACCCTAATTTGCACAATACCCAAAGTTCAGTTGGAGTCACTGGTCTGCTGAGACTAAGTTATGCAATATACACAATGAGACCTGTGAAATGCATGTCGCGGTGCACAACTCTTGAGGGGCATTTTTGTCCACTTTTATGTGACAAATTGGGAACATTCTAAAACCCAATTTAGGCATAGTTTTGCATAGTTTTGAGTAGTTTTTTGGGTATTGAACAAATTTTCTCTCCCAAGGAAATATAGAGGATTTCACTCCATTCCCTTCATCTTCAACCTTGGATTCACCATTTTTGTATTCTTGAGCTTGGATATTGCAAATTTCCTCTCCCAAGGAAATATAGAGGATTTCACTCCATTCCCTTCATCTTCAACCTTGGATTCACCATTTTTGTATTCTTGAGCTTGGATATTGAAAACTTCTTCCATTAATGAAAGGGAATTGGAATTACCCATTTGGTATTATTTCTTATTCCTTTAGGGGTGTGTTGTTGATGGGTATTTAAAATTGGGTATGGGTCTTGCTTAATTGTGCTAATAATTTCTAAATAAATACGGGTGTAGTGAATTCTCCATGTTTTAACTCTATAATTAATGGTTGCAAACATTGGTTGAAATTACTTGATTGTGTTCTTGCTTGAGAAAGAGGTTCATAATTTTGAATGAAAATTCACTAGTTGGTACTTGGAATTTTCACCTAGATTGAGCCTAGAAATAGTTCAATTGTCGAAAACACACATTTAAGAGTCTAAGCTAGATATAGTGTGACCTCCCCAAGCCTAAAATTTGTTGGTTATTGTTGAAACCATGGTTCTTGAACAAAGACCATCGGAAAATGATTGTTGGATCGAAAGACATGACATTCGTAATTAAAACTAATTATTTCCATGTTGTTTAACGAGAATTTTAACAATTAAGCGAGTATCTTAACACATTCTTAAGTTCCATCGGAAACATACCCCTAGTTATCCTTTCTCTTGATACAAATTCATATTTACTTTACGTCTTTAAGTTGAATTGCGAATTGTGACAGATTTCCCAATTCCCTGATTTCCCCCTTTTTACTTTTATTATTGTTTGAACATTGACTCTATTGGTGATTGATATACAACAATCTATTATGCAAGTCTACCATTTCTCTATGGGATCGACCCCGACTCCCGTTGGGTTTATAAATTTTGTTTTCCTCAATGATCACCTTCATCTTTGTATGAAGGATGTTACTTGAGCGTTATCACAAGTGGGATGTGCAAATAACTAAAAAAACTAAAATACTAATAGTTATTTAAAACTGTAATCTGAACTATAGTACATAGGCCCAAAATATAGTCATGCATAAGAATTTGAAATTCAAGAGTAATCTGAAAAGCACAATGAAAAGCTGAAAAAACAAGAACTGAGGGCCTAATGCACATTACTGAAGATAATTCTCTAGCAGAGCCTGTTAACTAACATAAACCACGTGATCTAAATGTGGAATCCAATTTAAACGCCCCATCGATAGGACCTAATATACCTTGCTAGGGTATAAAGACATGTCTAGCGTGATCACTAAACTGAGGCCAACTGAGGGGCTAAGTACTACTCCCAAAACTGATATGCTAGCTCATTTAAATTGAGGTCCTGTGTTTCTGCGTCAGAACTATACTAATCTGAAATCATTATTTTCTGAAGATTACAACTGAAACATGTCCAAACTTTGTTTAAAATCTTAATACTAATATTTTTAATTAGATTATGAGAAAAACCATTTCATGAGAAAATACCATGAATTAGGGCTAAGTTCTTTATTCCTCAAGCCTTTGTAGAATCTAATGCAATTCATTGAAAACATGATATAATTAATTTAGACAGGATAAAATCATATACTAACCATGAGAATTGAATTCTATAAATATTCGCATACGAGAGTAAGAACCCTAGTTTCTAAATTTATGAAAATTAATGTAAAAGCCTGGGGTTTTTGGCATAAGGGTGAACAAAACCTTTACTGAATACCCCACATACCTGGTGGAAGAAGATTCCTGAAGAAAAGCTGAAGTTAGATGCTTGGAGGAGAAAGCTCTCGGTCTAGTGATTGGAGAAGAACGATCTTTTCATTCTTTCTAAAATTTGAGCGATTGAATGAGGGAAACTAAACTAAATCTAGTTAAGACTTATTAAAATAATCCTAAAATTACTTATAGTTATAGTTAAAAAAAAGAGGGAATGGTCTAAAATACCATTGAAAAATTAAATAAAAAGCTGCTGGAAAAATTTGGCCCAGGCTTCCATGGGCACCAACCACGGCCCGTGGACTAAACCACGGCTTGTGGTTCCCTGGCCAAAAAGGCTGGTCATGGGTCTGATTTTCATGGCTACCATCCACGGCCCATGGACTATTCCATGGTTCGTAGAACTTGACCGTGGTTCTCAGAAAAATTGCCTGGCCTCTGTCTAATTTTCACGGGTGGAGTCCATGGCTCGTGGACTATTCCATGGTCCATGGTTCCACCTCATGGATCTGACCCCATTTTTGCTTGTGTCATTATGATTTCCACGGGCTAGTCCACGTCTCATGGACTGTTCTATCGCTTGTAGATCTGTCTCAGAGAACCTGCTATCACTTTGACAGCTTAACACTTGGAAATTTCTGACGATTCTTATCTTAGAATTTTCTGGGGTGTTACACCTATAGTCCATACACACCCTCGATCCAGTAACTGTATGCATAGGAATTAGTTCATTTTTTCTATTATGGACAACATTCATCCCTCCTTTCTTTGGCACACACTAAACTAAACTCACCCCACTTGCTATCAAAAATAGGAAATACTACCCCGACATCCAATGACTTGCTGATCTCTTTATTTACCACTTCTTTCATTGGTGGATTCATCCTCCTTTTGTGTTCTATTCTAGGTATACAATCCTCTTCTAGCTAAATTTTTTAGGAGATAATGCCTTAATGGATGCCAATAATGTCAACCATGGTCTACCCAATGACTCTCTTGTACATCTACAAAATTGACACTAAAGCCTCCACCTAGGGCTCAAGTAAGCTAGATAAAATGATAATAGGAAAAGTGTCGTGAGGCCCCAAAAATACATACTGAAGTATGCTGAAGAGGCTTAAGCTCTAAAATTGTCGGCTCCTCAATTGAGGGTTTAGCTGTAGGAGTCACACGATTCTTCAAGTCTAGATCCAACTTCTTAGGAGTATACAAATATGAACCTTGACCATATAACTCATTAACTATCTCCTCATAATCATCCATGTCCTCAACATTGAATTTTTTGATCACGACTTCCAAAATCTCAATAGTGAACTTCTCTTCAACTAACATATCAACCACATCATGAATAGTTTCAATCACGGAGATGACACTCATATCTCTAGGCTGCTTCATAGATTTACATACATTGAAAATAACCTCATTATCATTCATCCTGAAACATGGTTCACCACACTCTACATCAACCAGTGCTCTCGTAATAGCCAAGAAAGGTCACCATGAGATAATGGGAACCTTGAAATCCACTTCACAATCTAATATCACAATGTTGGCAAGAAATATGAAATCTTCTACCGTAAATAGTACATTATAAAGTATCTAATTGGCTTCTTAACCATACAATCCATCATTAATAGCCGCATAGTAGTCAATTTGGGGACTCTCAGGCCCAATTTCTTGTAAATTACAAGAGATATTAGATTGATGCTTGCACCAAGATCACATTGAGCCTTAGCAAAATTGTAGGCCCTAATAGTGCATGGAATAGTGAAAGCTCTAGGGTCTTCCTTTTTCTCAACCAAAGATAGTGAGGCAATGGCACTACAATGGTACACATTATTAGCAGACTCGTAACTCACAATTCTCTTTTTGGTCACCAAGTCTTTCATGAACTTTGCATACCCTGACATCTTTTCTAGCGCTTCAACTAGCAAAATGTTCACGAATAGTTGCTTTAACATAGAAATAAACTTATGGAACTTGACATCTTCCACTTTTTCCTTAACCGATAGGGGAATAAAAGAGGTGGTCTAGGAATAGGGGTTAAAATTTTTGGAAACACCTTTTTCGTCCCCTTTGCCCGAGAATTTTTTTCTCCATAAATTTGAGCCTTAACATTGTGTTGATTCTAATCCTCAATAATTGCCGATTGATCACCATCAGTTGTATCATGCCCCTTTCTCTCCTTATTCATAGTTACCAAAGTCTTAATGAGAACCTTCTCTTTTGGGATCTCAGCTTCAACAACCTTCTCTGCCTCATCCACCAAGACCTTACCACTTTATATGGTAACCGGTATGCATTGATCATCATTGCTCAGATTGGGTGTGGTGTCACTAGGCAACATATCTCTCTGTTGCGGATTTACAGCTGCAAAAATTTGGCTAAATTATTTCTCAAGATGCTTTATGGAAGTGGAATGGGAAGTAACCGCCCGATTCATGTTAGATAGTTCACCAAGAATTTCCTTCATCCCAAACTCAATATATTCATGTTAGATCACCATTGCCTATGGGACGTTTCTCTCATCCCTGTAAGTGCTGACAGACGGGTATATAAACCTCTTTCATAGTGTTACCGGGTTTCAGCATATTTGCTAGCTCCACTTATTCTTGAGTTGCTAGAGCTTCCGAGGGTTGTTAGTCTTTCATTGTATATAGTTGATGGGTAGATTAGGGCCCTGTCCTGTCTAAGTATATCACTTTTTGAGGCTTGTAGACTTGGGTTATGTTGTAGTATATTTCACTCAGTCGTGTTGTCCTACTTTTGTTATTATTACTAGTATAGTGGCCTTGTTGGCCCTTATTTACTTTTCGTATATGAATTGTTGAGATTAGCTGAGAGTAATACAAGTTATGTCGATAGGGGCCTTTCAAGTTGAGTTCTACATTTTAAGACAAGATATACTTATTTATTTTCTTGATTAGTTGTGGTTGCTACGTGCCATTGGCAAATGGTTGAGCAGGGTCGGGTCGGGCCTAAGTTTTGGCATCATGTCACGACCTAATTTCTCGGTCATGATGGCACCTACAACCCCCGGTAGGTGAACCAATCCCCGTAGCCCAGAACAGTTAGTAGTGGGCTACTATCTAACAAATAAGAGAACAAGACGAAGAGAACAGATAAAAGGACTAAAAATATATACATGTGCGGAAACTAAACCAAACCCCAAGACCAGGTATCATAGTATAGAGCCAAAACTACATACATGGAGTGCGAACGATCCAAAAGAATATATACAGATGTCTCTGAATGGTAATAGAGTACATAAAGCAAAAGATAAACTAAGGCTAAGCTCCGATCGCCAAGAGCTCACCCTCAGTCTGAAGTAGTCCCCAACAGATCTCCAAGCACGAGTCACAGCGATCTAACGGCGATGGCCCACGCTAGGATCTGCACCCAAAGATGCAAGGGGGTAGGGGTGAGCACCAAATGTGAAGCATAAGGTACCCAGTAGGTATCATAGGCCGACTGGGCACATATAAGATAAAAGCGTAGTAATAGACAGAATAGAAGCAAGCAGTCACAGAAATCAACGAAAGTACACAAGAACTAGACCAGAGGGAAACCAACAGAACCACATGTGAGGCCAGTAAGAAGAATATACACACCATACGCACAGGTGAAAGTAAGGAGTAACACACCTAGGGTCCTTCCGATAACAGTGTATGCATAATAAGTTTACGAAATGGACGGTATACCGGTAACCTCAAGTGTAAGAAGAAGAGAGAAAGAGTACTGATAGGCATGCTCAGAGATATGAATCAAACGCAACTAATCATATCAATCTCAAATCCAGAAACTAACAGTCTAGCAGTAACCAATCTCATACTTATCCATAATAGAGAACAATTTTGTAAGTAAATAGCAAAAGTCTACCTACAGTCCCCCGGCCGCCCATACAACCGAGGAACACAAACAAGTGAAAACAAACCCTCCGGCATCCCATACTACCGAAGAGAACAATCAACAAACAACAAACAAGGGTGGAGCCTCAAACAATGAATGATATGATGCATGAAGATTCAAGTGAAATGGTATCCTCTGTATGTACCTTCCTTCCGGTGGCCGATCCGGCCCAGCAGGTAGGTTCCATGAAGGACACTGCCCGATATACCTCTACTCCCCGTATACCCTTCCTCCGCACACGCAGCCCGTAGCCCCTGGCCCGGATGGCAAGGTCCATGGAGGTCCCAGACCCCATACTAAAACTGAGTATCAAAACATGTCGTCCGGAAGCAAGTCCGGGATCAAGATAGAGTCCCAGTCTCGAATATGCATGCCCACACCCTGTCCAGGACTAAAGTAGTAGGAAAATATCTCAAAAACCCCTCCAAGGGTGCCCGGACATAACCGGGTCTAAACAGTATAAAGTCATCTCAGGTGCTCGGTCCGACCGAGGCTAAAAATCATCTCAAGTAACAAGAAAACTCAACTAGCACCCCGGCCCTGCGGAGTCTAGCGTTAATCATAAAACTGATGATTTAAAACATAATTTTACTTTCTTTTACCCAAGAATACTCACAAGTTAAATCAAACCATTTCCAAATTATTTCCATAAAAAAAGGGGCCCCCCGGGCCATGCAAGGTTTAGAAAATAGTGTCTGTAGGCCCGAAGCCCAAACCGTAGTAAAACCTGTATAAAACCTTTTTATATGCATGAAAATGGTATGATCAAACACAATAGCTGCCCAGCAACTCACAATCAACCTATCGACCCTGCACAGGCCCACAGCTACTCGATAATTCTATGCCCGGGACTCGCAGACATTCCCAAAATCCCACCTTCTATGTTCCAGAGTCAACAAGGCCTCATAGGACCACAAGGGTAAATAAAATATAT